>JARYGA010017306.1:0-73778 GCA_030545235.1 Helianthus tuberosus | reverse complement strand
TCAAATTTCTGTTCGATTACATCTCTGATTATTAAAACCCACCTTTCGTTTTTTATTCCGTCTTCATATGTGTGTTGACACCAGTTTATAAAAGATGGAAACCAAACTAGTCAAAAGAATTCAGGGGAATCACATAAAATGATTACACCAATGAAGAAGCACACTTATAATGTAATGCAAACTCACACTCCATGCACTTGAAGATCATTTTATACTTCAATCTTCTAAGACAGTTACTGCAGTTGCCATCGCTCTCAACTCCTTGAACAAAGCTCAAACGGTGTGGGTGATCTTTGATCTCAAGCGTTCCTCCAAATTTGATGTTGAGAAACTTATAGACGCCTTCGTCATTATAATCATATGTGGTAGCTTGCTCATATTGAAGTATAACTGGCACACAAGCAGTATGCATAGACTGGGCACATGTGGTGCAATGATAGAACCACCTCCACGGGTTAAATTCATCCTCACATATTTCACAAAAGTACTCTTCAATGTGGTTCTCCACCGGTTCATATCTTAGGCTCAAAGAATGTTTGTCGCACTTGTGCTTAATCATTCTAGGCAACAGCAAAGCACACTTCACATGAATGTAGAAATCACAAGAGAGGCATTGAAATCCCCACTTCATGTACAACGGATAGTCACATGCTTTGCAATCGTTCCAGCTTCTTGAAGGTTTTGCTTTCGATAGGAGATGATTAGGATGAGCGTCATGTGTGATTTCTTCAGGTATGAATGCACAATTGATATCAACATAATATTCACATGTTGTGCATCCATACGCAAAACCATTGGATGGTAACCCGCAAACTTCACAGTTGAACACACCAAAGAACTTACCAGGGATTTTTGTCAGGAGAACAAGAGGATGCTCAGGATGGCCAAAATAGTCTTGTATTTGGGAGGGTAGCTTGGCACACCACTCATGAAGAACAAGACAACATTGTTCGTCAACATAATGGCAACACACGTAAAACGGTACTGTCATGATTGGTTTCACACATCCATCACATAATTGTTGAACTTTTTTCATGGGGTCGTGTAGAGAAACCATTTTTTTACCAACTGATGTTTGTTTGTCGAGAAGGATGAGTGGGTGTTGATGACTAGAATGGTTAAACATATCACCTTCATGTTGTTTTCTAATCAACTCATTTTGGGTAGACATATGATGCTTCAAAAGGTTGTCACCTTCATTCTGGAATGGACAACTTAGCAGATTCGGATGTTCTTCTTCTTTATAATTTTTATAGGTTTTCCCCAGGCCTGGTGAATTAATGGTATATAAACTTGAAATTAGACTAAAACATATAATATTCACACCATAACTAACAAAATAAAAAGAAGAAGAAATTGCTTACTTGCAGGTGTCTTTGAAGTTGCACAATCAACATGGACGTAATATAGACATTTACCGCATTTATAATTCCATAAATGAAAACGGAACCTTCCATTACAAACTCTGCAACTGGGATGAAACTTAGCTTCATATTCGGAAAACGGAAAGGAATAGGCAAGGGTAAGTGGATGTGAATGACTGAAAGTCCCATTAGTACTATTTTGTATCAGTAACTTGGCAGGCAACAAAGCGCAGTCCAAGTTAATCCGAAATATAGGACACGTGGTACACTGAAAGAAGTACCCTTTATGTTTCTTACCACATGCTACACAACGAGATACTATTTGGTCAAACATTCGCTCCAGCTGATGAGGGTGACTAGCGTGGTTTATCTTCTGCTCTAACGTGGTTGCACAAATAATGCACATCTCGTACTTCTCGTACCAGCAGATTTTGCAATAATAAACATATGAATCCTTCCACTCAAGATTGCAGACAAAACACTCAAATCTATGAAAGAGGAAAGATTGAAGATCGTGGTCGGGATGTAATGGGTTATTTTGTAGGGTCTTGGGTAATTCAGCACAAAATTTGTGCAAGGAGTAGTCACAAGACTTGCAATAATAGTAACATAGATGAAATGACCAGATTCGTTCCTTACACATGCCGCATTCGCCACCATGACGGACTTCCTCCACAGACTCGTCTTTCTCTTCATCTGCATCTTCATGGTCATCATTCTCATTTTTGAGATTGGGCTGCTGCAGATGCACAAGGCTGAGCAAATGTGGGTGACTAAAGTGATGAAGCTGGTCCTTAGCAACTACATTGATGAAGTATTTATGTTATAGTAAGTCAGTGTTCCAATTTTAACATCCAAAGTTTAAAAAAAATAATAATCCCCAGATCATATTATGTGAGTGGTCGATAGCACACATATTTAGGACTACATACTCCTATCAAGAGAAGTGAATTTTGAGATATTAGGTTATTTTAATTTGTCTTTGGAAAAAAGTGAGAAATGAATGTACGTGTGTGCGTCCTGGTAACATATAAATGAATTTTACATATTTTAACCAGGAACAGACAATCAACTAAGGCTGTGTCTGAAAAAAAAAACACTACATTGTATTTTTTTTTTTTTTTAATTTAATTAGGGTATGCTTAAAGATATAGTCTATATAGTTGTATTTTATGGCTAAATATTTTCAGTGGTTCTTTTGATAATTAACAGGTGGTTATAGTGAAAAGGATCATAGAAAATTCCGTATTCGATGATAAAACTAAAACTCAAAGCATTTTGGAAAGCAAAAGAGACATGTATTTGTGTAGGGAAACGATTGCAAGACAAATTATAATATTATGTGCGAGTTCACATGCTTGTAGGTTAACTAGAGTTATGTGCCGCCCGCGTTGCGGGGCGCTAAACCGAATATTTCATAGTTTAATAACATGTACGTTTTTATGTCGGTTAGATATACATGCTACTTATAACACGATATAAAAAAAAGATACATCAAGTTAACCAATTAAAGAAAAACAGTATCATAGTTATGATAAAAAAAACAATTAAAAC
This sequence comes from Helianthus tuberosus, assembly GCA_030545235.1. Classification (NCBI taxonomy): domain Eukaryota; kingdom Viridiplantae; phylum Streptophyta; class Magnoliopsida; order Asterales; family Asteraceae; genus Helianthus; species Helianthus tuberosus. Next base: position 70,860 of record JARYGA010017306.1, on the reverse strand, counting down.
GATGGCAAACGTGTAATTTAGAGTTGGGGGCAAAAGAATAATTTGTCAGGACCAATTAGCGAGTGCTAGGCAACTGTTTCGCACAAATAAACCCAGTAAAATAAAACACTACCATGGTTTTGCCAAAAAAAAAACGATGGCAGGATTGCAATTTTTAGCTGAGGTAAAATCATAATTTTATAATGGAGGTAAAATATTATTTTTAACTGAGGGCAAAACTAATTTTTTATTTTGAATTGGGGGCAAAATCATAATTTTTTAACTGCGGGCGAAATCATAATTTTTAGCTTGGGGCAAAAACAAAGTTTTATTTTGAACTGGGGGCCAAATCGTAATTTTAAACCGGGAACCAAATCGTAATTTGGCAGGACTCTAGCTGGGGGCAAAACCATAATTTTATTTGAATTTGAGGCAAAAGCGTATTTTTAACTGAGGACAAAAGCGAAAATTTAAGCAGGGGGTAAAACGAAAATTTTAATTTGAACCGGAGACAAAATCATAATTTTAAACTTAGGAAAAAATTGTAATTTGGCAGGACCTATAAATAACTATTATATGAAAAAAAAAACCAAAGTGGCCGTCACTTTTGGCCAACCACATAACACAACTATTCCCACCAACCAAAGTTATATTTTGAAGAGGGGGCGAATTCGTAATTTTAAACTCAGAATCAAATCGTAATTTGGCAGGACTCTAGCTGGGGCAAAAAGCATAATTTTATTTTGAACTGGAGCAAAAGCGTATTTTTTTTACTGAAGGGGTAAACATAAATTTAGGCAGGGGCAAAAGACAAATTTTATTTGGATGGGGGGGGGGGGGGGGGAGATAATCGTAATTTTAAAGTTAGGATACAATTGTAATTTGGCAAGACCTATAAATTACTATCACTGTTATATTAAAAAAAGGGTGGCCGCCATTTTGGCCAACCACGAAACATCACTATTCCCGGCCATGAAATTTGTATTGTTGTAAATTGATGATAGCCATTAGATTGGGAAAATTACGAAAATATCGGTTGACCAAGACACTTTTAAAAAATGTCAACCTTCTGCGACGGTGGAGAGACGCATCAGCGTGGGATGCGTCCGGCAAGCACAGGATGCGTCCGGCGAGTTTCTGAAGCGTCCGGCAAGTTTTTGAAACGCATCCCGTGTTTGCCGGACGCATCCCAAGCTGATGCACCTCTCCACTGACGCAGAAGGTTGACATTTTTGAAAAGTGTCTTGGTCAACCGATATTTTCGTAACTTTCCCCATTAGATTATCAGAAGTCAATATCATAATGTTTACACCTTTTAGTTGGTTTTTGAGATGAATTTGAGATCAAGACGATAAAAGTATTTAATTTTAACTACAAAAATTTATAAATAGAGATCCAGTGTTACCCATGGGAAAACACGCCAACCCAAGAAATATCCAACTCATACAAGTTTGAGTTCTATAAGAATCATGTTGATTTTTTTTTCTTAAATTATATATATGTATACAGAGAGAGATAAATTAGAAAACTTAAACTCTACAAGAAAACTTTTTTTATACAAGATTTTTTTTTTTTTTATGTTTTTTATTTTTATATGTAACTATTATTTGTGAAAACTGAAAAGAAAACAAAAGGATATTGTAGATCGACGAGCTACGTATATGTAGCCCGTGAAGTACATATATATGTGTGTGCGTGTTTTAAATTATTGTACATAAAGTTTCCAAGTGTTGTACTTCCACTCCAATATGCATATTATATATAATATAGATTTCTTCCCCTTGGTAGATCTATTTACTAATTTCTCAAATAAGCATAAAAAAGCATATACAAAATGAAAGAAATAGAGACGTACCAATTAAACTATCCATCCAATTATTTAATTATCAGCGATCAACAAGCTGAAAACTAGATAGACACACTAATGGAGTAGTAGATAGACACACTAATGGAGTAGTGCCCCAACTTAAAAAGAATGAAGAGGAATATGTTTGGTTAGAAGAAAGGAATTAACCTTCTAATAAGTGATCTCAATATTCCTTTAAAACTCATCCTTTGATTCTTTCATTCCGCATCACTCATTCATAGACTTTTATTATACTTAATGCACATACGGAAAGGAAAGGAAAGGAAAGTAAAATAAAGTTAATTCTTGCCTTTTTTTTCTTAAATAATAATAGTAATAACAATAATAATAATTTATCTTTTTATTATTATGATTGATAGGTACCGATGTAAGTTTAAGTTAGTATCTTGTATGCAAGAATGATAAGCGGAGCGGAATGCACTATTATGAGTTAATAAAAAAAATACGTGTTTGGTTGATTAAGGTAACGGAATCACCCATTACATAAGGCATTTCATTCCCTCAAATTAATTCCATCCACCACCCTTAGGTAGTGTCTGGTATTTAGGAATGAGATGCTAAATATGATGGACTATTGAGATTCAGTATCAACATGCGAAAATTGGTTTACATGCGATTTTGGTATTCTTTAACATCATGCGAATTTGTTTTTTTAATAATATGCGAAATATGTTTTTTTTTTATAAACATGTGATTTTCATCTTTTTAACATGCAATCTTCTATTTTTACAACAACGACTTTTTGTTATAACGTGCAAATTTAACATTGCGTACGCTTCGTATGTTAATACATATTGTACGATACACTTTTATAAATATTTCTAGAGAGGTCTGTTATTGTACAAATTGTCTTTACGTACGCTACGTATGCGATGTAGTATCAATATCCAATTTTTTTTTTTGAACATGCAATTTTGATTTTTTTAACATGCGAATTTAATTTTTTTTAACATGCGAATTTAATTTTTTTTATAACATGCGATTTTCATTTTTGGAAACATAACGTGCGATTTTGTCATCGCGTACGCAACCTACGTTAAGACGTATTGTACGATATACTTTATATATATATATATATATATATATATATATATATATAGTGGAGGGTTCAAATGAGAAGAAATTCTTTGTAAGAAGAAAAAAAAAAGAAATTTCAACCAATAGGAATGCTTCATTAGACTTCATTTAATATTTGTACTTAATGTAACTATAAGGGTATATTAGTAAACTTACATACATCATTAATTGGTAGTTTGATCTTTAATAACTAACTATATTAAATTTGTAACTTATTTTTAAGATATATATTTTTCACAAAAACTAAAAATTCATTTAAAGTGTAGGATAAATACGAGGCGTGTAGGATAAATGACGAGTTGTGCAGGATAAATTTCAATATGTGTAAGATAAATTTCGAAATGTGTAGGATAACTTTTGATGTGTGTAGGCAAAAATATTTAGTGTGGAGGATTATAGTCTTAATGACTAATTAATTAGTCAAACATAATAATAAATGAGATGAGAAAAAAAACTATTTAATGTTTTATAATTATACCCTTTTATTCTTTTTCTTCTCAATAAAATTTTCTTCTCAAATGAACCTTCCCCTATATATATAGGGGATGGATCATGAGAAAACTAGTTTAAATGAGAAAACCAAAAAGCTAACTAAAAAAGCCTAAAAAACATACCATTTTTTTAGAATTTTTATAAAAAAATTGCAGGTTTTTATGCATGGAAAAAAAATTTCAAAAAAAAAAAAAAGAAATTTCATTTTTGTTGTATTGCACATGTGCACTATTATGGATATAGTGCACATGTGTAGTACACATATAATGCACATGTGCAGTACAACAATTTTTTTTTTTTTTGAAAATTTTTTTTGTATATAAAAACTAGCGATTTTTTTATAAAGAATTGTAAAAAAAAAATTGGTATGTTTTTTTAGCTTTTTTTTAGTTAGTTTTCTAGTTTTCTCATTTATATGTAGTTTTCTTAGTTTTCTCATGATCTTCTCCCTATATATATATATATATAGGGGAGGGTTTAAATGAGAACGCTAAATATTGTTGGAACCATGAGAACAAATGAAAAACCCGAGAACTTGGTCAAAAACGAATCAAATTCAAATTTTTTTCTACACTTATCATTATTATTCGAATACAATGTTAGAAATTTAGTTTACACGTTTAAATTTACGTGAATTCGTAAATAAAGAAAATTTACACATGTGTAAGTTTGTCATTTACACATGTGTAAATCTGTTATATTTACACATGTGTAAAAAAGTCTAAAAAGAGTGATTTTGAAATAAGAAATGAATTATTTGATGTTGTAAATTCTTTTTTTGATGTTGTATCTTAATTACAATGAGGTTTGCATTAAAAAAATTTGGTTTTGATTGGTGTTTTCATTCGTTCTCACGGTTCTAGCAATATTTAGCGTTCTCAAGATAACTCTCCCATATATATATATATATATATATATATATATATATATATATATATATATATATATATATAGAGAGAGAGAGAGAGAGAGAGGAAGGTTAACGTACATTATGGTTTAACGTACATCACGTACGACAGGTAATTACGCACGTTCATTTTAAAATCACGCACGTTATAACTCAAAAATCCAAAATCACGCATGTTGAAACACAATAATCACGCATATTGAAAACATTAATCACGCATGTTATATAACAAATCACGCACGTTGTTGTACGTGAAGTACGTTAAGCCGTAATGTACGATATACTTTTTCTATATATATATATATATATATATATATATATATATTAAATCCATAAAATTCAAACGACAATAGAAAATTCAAGAAAACTATTTCTAAACAAGATTCCTATTTTTTTTCATTCTTTTTATATGATATTATTATTCTTGTAAATTAAAAAGAACATAAAAATATATATATAGATCGACGACCAACGTACATGTAGCTCGTGAACTATATATACACACAAATTTCTTCCTCTTGATAGATCTAGTTACTAATTTCTCAAATAAGCACCATAAAGCATATACAAAATGAAAGAAATAGAGACTTACATATTAAACTATCCATCAAATTATTTGATTATTAGATGGATAAACAAGTTGAAAACCAGATAGACAATTTCTTCCTCTTAATAGATCTATTTACTAATTTCTCAAATAAGCACCAAAAAGCATATACAAAATGAAAAAAGACAAAGTGATGCACCAATATAAAGGGAATGAAGAGGAATATGTTTGGTTACAAGAAAGGAATTTACCCTTTCATAAGAAATCTCAACCCTTTTGATTCCTTCCTTCCACAACACTATTATATAGGCTTTTATTAAAGTGAATGCAGAGATTGAATTAAAAGGAAAATAAAGTTAATTCTTTGCCTTTTTTTTAGAGTTAATTACACAGATAGTCCCTGTGGTTTATTCAAAGTAACATCCTTGAGTACTAAATATTTTTTTTTAACGGGTTCAGGTTTTATGGTTTCGATTTTGTAACATCTTTGAGTATTAAGGCTAACTTTCGTTAAATTTTCAGTTAAGGTAGGTAAAATGAATAAAATAATCTTTTACTTAAAAAAACTACAGAAACTGTTCATGTAAATTATCTAACTTTGATAGACAGGAGTCATTTGTGTAAATTTACTTAAAGTAAAATATAAATAAATAATTAAGAAAGGAAGGACAAAATTGGATGGAATGTCTGTTATTGATCTCCTATCATTCGCCGGAGAATTCAACCGTGGCTACTAAGCTAATTATTTATTTTACATTGTAAGAGTAAATAGCTGTAAAAAAAAGAGGGCTATTAGTCTAATTGTTGTAAAAGGAAAAGAATACCTTCCTTCACTTTTTGCAGAGCCTGAAAGAGTAGCTTCCTGCCTTCCTTCTCCAATTTCTTCACCAGTTTCAGTAAACAACAAAATGTTTTAGTCATTCGTATTTAATCTTTATGATAATAATAATAATAATAATAATTGCAAATTTAACGAAAGTTAGCCTTAATACACAAAGGTGTTATAAAATCGAAACTATAGAACCTCAACCCATTAGAAAAATAGTTAGTACTCAAAGGTGTTACTTTGAATAAATCACAGGGTCTATATGTGTAATTAACTTCTTTTTTTTATAAAACACCTAGAAATTTTTTTAACTTTGTTAGTACGTTTCAAGTTCTCATGATATATATTTTGCCCGGTATCCAACTCTAAATCACCAACCAATTATACAAAATATTCTTTAAAAAAATATAGGATATTATAGAAGTTCTAATAAATCCATATACGTTTTATTAAAATTTTATAAACTCATTATACTGAAGGAGCATTTTAGTAAGTTTATAAAAGAAATATAAGACTTTCTAAAGTTGGAGTCATTTTCACAAACATCACAAGTCAAAAAGGACTAAACTGCCATTTTGACAAACATTTTGAAACAAAATAATGCATCCCCGATCTGTTTCTTCCGTCGACATTCATTAATTCCCGGCAGTTGATTCAGTTACAATTTGACCCGTTATTGTGCCATCAATCAAAGTGTTGAACACAAATAATCAATCGGTTATAAAGCAAGTATTCATGGCTAATCAATTCCGAAACTTTTTTTATTTGGAAACCTATATAAAAGAACATCGCAAAACATTCACTAGAACCTTTCACACCCAAACATCCTCTGCTAGATTGGGGTTTATGTCCTCGATGCGTTAAATATATTCATAATCCGAATAATTTACAAAAGAATTGTAGTCCAGTTGGTTATTTTGTACAGTATAAGACTCATCCAAAATTTATCAATAACAAAAGTAGGCAATTTTCAAACTCCTAAAGGTTTTAAGGGTTTTAAAATCTTATATTGTTAGTGTTTTTTTTTTTTTTTTGGTTACTTCCGCTTTTGATCGGTTTGAGTCGTCTGACATGTTTTTACATCATAAAATAAATAAATAAATACATAAATAAACATTGTAGATGCCTAAATGCAAACTATAAACTATAGTCTACAATCACAAAGCGAATATGGACATCAATATGATGAATTCTTACATCTTGGGTCAAAATTCCCCTCTACTTAACGATTTTGTATAAACTTAGGTTATATAATCCCTATAAAACTGGTTAATTTAGGTAATTTTCATTTACAAAAAAATGTGGATGGGTGTCTATTCAAAATCATACAACCAATTAAAATGGTTACTGCCGATGATGTTGTAGCTCAGCGGTGGAGAGGCTGGTTTCCTCGCAAGAGGTCTCCGGTTCGATCCCCGTGGTTGCAATGGAGGTGTGAGGGTTTACTCCCTAGGGAGGTTCCCGCACGGACCAGGTCCTGAGTTCGAGCCTCAGGCTGAGGATGTGCCTAGTGGATTACTCCAGCTCTGCTTCGGTGGGGTGCACGTCTCGAACCCGGGTGGCTTGACTTCCGCAATACGGTTGAAGCAAGCTGTTAGTGGGTTTCCAACTGATCTAAGCCTTCCAAAAAAAATTAAAATGGTTACTTTTACCAAACATAATGGAAATCCTTTTGTATTTAGTAATGGTAATAATAATTACCCATATTTTATGTATTATTGAATGTAAATTACATGTTTAAGGAAATGATTCCATATAAGAATTATGTTTTTGTTTATTTTTATCCTAAAAATTACAAGTTTTAAAACAATTTATCAAGTTACAACATCCCATATTTCAAGTTGACATTTATCTTTATCTTTATCTATATATTTATGTTTACTTATCTTCTAATAAAGGTTTCAAATTTGTATTACGTGTTATTTTCTTCTTTAATTTATTATTAATATTATTAATTTATAAATAATTAATACATTAGATTAAGATATATTAGATTATATCCAATTAATATTGTAAATGATATATAATCTTTATCTTTATATTTATTTTCATGTTTATCTCTTATTTATTTAATAATTTTTAACCATTTCTTTTATTTTTCCACTTATTATAAATAACTATTTACTGTTTTGTTGATTCAACCACATGTAACACAAACGTTTCTAGCTTTTTTTACTAAATAAAAAAAACAATGCACATTGTTATAACTTGTGTAATACATAAATTTATAATCTAATAGTAATAGCATTATAATAAGTTAGAAAAAAAAAACAAAGTAAAATGTTATAATATGTAAATAATACATTGAAGTTCATTTTTCCCAAAGATGTATCTTGACGCCTGTGTGTGTTTACTAATTACGTTATATTTATTCAAGCCGTGTAATACATATATTAATTCAACTCGTCCAAAATACGGGTTTTTAACTATGTAACTTTTCTATTACTTAGTATATATAAAAATATATTTAATTAACCCGTGTAATACACGGATTCTAACCTAGTTAGGGGCTGTTTAGCAACATCTGAATGGTTAAGTGTTGAACCAGTAAGAGGTCTGAACCATTAAGTGCTGATGTTTGAACCATTAAGAGCCTGTATAATGCTTAACCGTATAGAGGCAAATGTCTAACAAATTCATATTAGAGGTGTTAACCATTCAGACTCTGTATAAATCTTAACCATTCGGAGGTAAATGTCTTAACCATTCAGACATCTGCTCCTGAAACAAATAGTCTAATAGTCTAAACCATTAAGTGCTGAACCAGTAAGAGGTCTCAACCATTAAGAGTCTCATTAAGAGGTAAACAAACAACCCCTTATTTTTATATAAAAAAATCAAACAAAGAAATCTAAATCCACTTTGTGTGTTTACTAATTACATTATATTGTATAATACATGTATTTATTCAACTCGTCCAAAATACGAGTTTTTAAAGATGTAACTTTTCTGTTACTTAGTATATATAAAAATATATTTAATCAACTCGTGTAGTACACGGGTTCTAACCTAGTTATTTTTATATATAAAAATCAAACAAAGAAATCTAAATCCACTTTTATAAGGAAATCATACGACTAACTTTATAGGTTGTAACCTTTTTTACTCAACTTATCTATCTTAATGGTTCAAATAAAATAATTTATGTAAATTAAAAAACTTAACTAATTCAATTATGTTATAAAAACTATTATACTTAAACTGTAACAAATGTACAAAATTGATAATTAGAATTTCTATAGAACCTTATAATATTTTTACAAAGTTCCGATTTAGTTTTTTTTTAAATTATTATTACTAGGTTAGTACTCGTGTATATATTTTTATATACTAAATAATAAAAAAGTTACATCTTATTGCTCGAGTTGAATAAACATGTGTATTACACGGCATGAATGAATATAATATAATTAGTTAACACACAAAGTCGTCAATATACATTTTTTTTTTGAGAAAAATGACTTTTGATGTGCTATTTAAATAGAATAACATTTTACTTTTTTTATTTATTTATTAGATTTTAGAAATGTGTATGTTATACGTAGTTGGATCAATAAAATATTAATTACTTATTATTAATAAGCGAAAAAATAAAAGAAATAGTTAAAGAAAAAGATATTAAATATATAAGACATAAGAATAAGATAAAATAAAGATTATATATATTAAAATATAAATATAAGTACATAGATAAGATATAGATAAATGATTTATGAAGTTTTAGATTTAAAAATTAAAAAAAATTAATTATCTATAATAGATAGCTCCGGTGAATGATAGTGTCCGTCATTAATCTTTTAACACGCAGTTGTCAAGATACGTTTTCGAGAAAAATGAACTTTGATATAGTATTTATATATAATAACACTAGGTTATCACCCGGGTAGAAACCCGGGTAGGAAAATTTAAATTACATTAATCATAAGTATATCAATAAAAGTAGTGCAAATAATTACATAAATTCCTCTGTTTGTCCCAAGAACATTTAACTGGCTTCTCAAATGTATGACGGTTCTGCAATTTTACAATGAAAAACAAACATTAGATCGATCTTTTTCTTTTCACACCAACAAAAATTCAAGGAGAACATTTAACTGGCTTCTCATCCCTATTTTTATGTATATATCTACATAAAGAGAGGCTGAACGCACCTGAGTAGAACGGCAGGAGGCCATGAGTGGTTGAATGCGAATTAGAGTACGAATCAGGAAGGCCGTGATCATAAATTCAAAATCCACAAACAGCGGTGAAACTTTTATCGGAATCATAATCCAATTCGTTGTCATCTTATATCCAAAGCTTGAGCTCAACACATTCAACACAAAATTTGTTAAACTTAGATTTTCATCATAAAGCAAATGAGTTGGAAGGCTACCACCATTAAAGTTATTGCTCACATCTCTACAACATAAGTAAATAGAATTATTAGGAAAAAAAGTAAACCCTAAAACACATACACATTCACATTCATACATATACAATGGTGTGGAATTAAGAAAATGCCCCAATGATATCATTTACAGTTATGTAAAAATAATCAAAAGAAACTTGAAAAATACCACAAACATTAAGTGTATTAAAAAAATATAAACAAAGTGCCATGTTATATAAATAAAGTGCCTGATCGGATAACAGACCCAAATGGGTCCGAGTCAAAACGTGTAACTTTCTACCCGTACTACTTGTTCAACCAATTTTTTTAGTTAAATATTTTGGCTTAACCCAGTTGACAAAACACAGATAAAACACAACACAACCCAATTCAACGCCCTTTGCTATCGTCAACGTACTACTCTACTTTAACATAACTTTTAGGGTAACGACTTACCAAACAGCAGATGATTCTTCAAGAATTGCTTCTGATTATGGCTCTAAGATGACACTAATTTTACACGAAGGAGGACCTTGACACAGAGTCACTGACTGCCTAGCTTAATTAGCATCACTTAACATTATAGCTTAAAGATACAAAGTAAAAAATGTTCTTAGTAACTGAAAAAGAATACTTCGTCATAAGAAGTGGTTGAGCATGTTCGCGAGTTGGAGTATCAATATCCAAATGCTGAACAATTTTCTCATTTCTCGAGCCTTTCTTCAAACACCTTTGGGTATGTTTCCAAACTTCAGAGGCAGTGTGCCAACAATCCCAAGTAAATTAATTGTGCCTGACATCCCATCAATGTTCAATAAAAACTGAGGAAGGGTGATGCCCATTGAAGCCCTTGTAACAACAATATATTCAAATCAATTCGTCATATACAGTATACACCAGACATAAAGAGTTAAATGACCTAAGTCTATGCCAATTATAATATAAATCACCAAGTTATACCTGCCTGTCATCATGATGGCCATATTTTTCAAAGTTCGCACGTGATATGTGATCCGTTAAAGCCTGATAAGCTATTCGACAAAATAATTGAATCATAATCATCTTTAGACATTTGTTTTAATGCCTGGAACTGGTGATTTCCATGGCTTGTGAGAATAAACCAAAGTAAAGAAAAAATATATTAGCTAAAAAATTAAAGAACATAAATCGCAACTGATAAAATTAAATAACCATGATTAACATATAGAATCTAATAATCATTAATCAAACACATGCATAACAAAATTTTATATAGATCAAATGAATACAAATAAAACCCCAGACAAAAAAACAACAGATTTGTAAATCGGATCAGACGAAATAGAAAACATCATATAGTAATCGGTAGATATCATCAATGAAAGACAGGTGTAATAGAAAGACAATAAGAAAAATAACCATTAACTTACCAGATGATAATTGAAATATTCATCTACAATTGTGTTCAATAAAACATCACCTCAAACTAATTAAATGATACACTATTATGGCATTATAAACTAAACATAAGACAGCCAAAGCATCTGCAAAAAGTGATTAATGCACATATTAAACAATAACAAATGTTGATGGTTGGTGAAGTAAAATATAATTTAGTGACAAATATCTATGGCACCGTTGTATTATTATTGTTTTCAATGGATGATTATCTTGCACTTTTAAAAAGTCCAAGATAAAGGTGAAGCACCTGCGAGTAAGAAACGAACCCAAACTCCCACTTATGCCTTTATTTTCTTGAATACCCATCTACGCCAAATTGATGATGGCTTTCAACCTGTTAATACAACAAATTACTCATTTTCTTGACATCTAAAACTACCTCAAGTATGAATACAAATGTAGTATTGTTTGAACCAACATTTTAACTATCTGATCATATACATACGCCAATAAATAAAATACCAATAAGATGCATACCCCATAATCAAAATGTCTTGAACCCGACACAACATATACTTATAGCATAAACATGAATTTATTTTAGTTATTCAAATATGAATCTGATGTTCTTTTCCCCATAATCAAACACTCGATAACAAAAAAAGCAAGAACATAACCCTAAACAACCAATTTTTTTTTAACAACGCAAATTAAAGCACCAATCAAAACATAAACCTAAAGTAACAAAACCCTAAAACCCCCAAATCAAACCATAAAACAATTGTCAAAGTGTTACATACCAGGGAAAACCAAAGCAACGATCGTAGAGGGTGTAGAGAGCAAGTAATAGAGAGAAACTTACATTGATGAGATTAGTATATTATAGGATTGATAAATCGATTGATCGGTAGGAAACGTGAAGGGGGAAGATGTGTATTCGGACAGTAGGGTTTGAGAGCAGGAATTGGAAAGGGCAAAGCGTGTTTCCTTTATCAGTCGATTCAAGCACAAGCGAATGTTTTCAGAGAAAATGAGATGTAAAAGCTTCAAGCCAAAGGAAGACGGAGGCTAGGGTTTCGGTGTGAAGCAGTGAATGAAAAGAATAGAGAGAGAAAGAAGCGGTTGATAATGTTGAAAGAAGAGAAAATTGTGTTTTAAATGGGTTTTTATATTAGATCCGAATAGATGGGTAGGTTACTAAAACGATCAGGATCCGCGTGCCATTTCTTGACCCGAGCAGTTTCCCGCCAAAAACCATTGTGAGAAGCTCTAAGAAGCTGCCACATCAGCCCAAATTTTTTTCATTTATTATATATAATAGACTAGATTATTACCCCGTGTATTACACGGGTTGAAAAAAATGTTATTTTACATACTAAATAATAAAACAATATATCTTTAAAAACCTCATTTATTACACGGGTTGAATAAATGTAATTTTATATATCAAATAATAAAAAAATATTATATTTTTAAGAACCTCGTGTATTGTAATTTATATACCAAATAATAAAAAAGTTAAATCTTTAAAAACTCTATGTATTACACGAGTTGAATAAATGTAATTTTAGATTTTAAAAACTTCATTTATTGCACGTGTTAAATAAATATAATTTTATATACTAAATAATAAAAATGTTATATATATACGAACCATATTGTACCGGTTGAATTAATGTAATTTTATATACCAAATAAAAAAATATATCTTTAAAACCACATGTATTACACGGGTTGAATAAATGTAATATTGTTTACCAAATAATAAAAATAATACATCTCTAAAAAACCTCATTTATTACACGAGTTAAATAAATGTAATTTTATATACAAATAATAAAAAAGTTAGTAAATTTAATTTTGTATAGTGAAAATAAAAATATTTAATATATTAATACAAAGCTTGGTTTTCGTGATAAATAATTTGTTTTATTTAAAATGTTTTAAATTAACAATTTACAATTTCGGATAATATTTTATTAGAAAAATAGAAGAATGGTATTCGAAATTTAAAGTAGGATAAAATTTAATATTAGCTCATTATTCATTTAATTAATATAAGATAAGTTTGGAAGTGAGGCGAGAAAATCATAAAATAAATACCTACAATGAACGACATGTGTCACACATTAATGTTTTATTATATAGTATAGTATAGATAAAAATTTAGATTGATATAAATAGATTATTTTGTTGTAGCAAAATTTGTTAATGAAGTCTCAATAAATTTAACCCATTATTTAAAACTCCGTAAATGTATAAATGATAAATAATATTAGTTAGAGTAAATTACGATGTTGGCTCCTGTGGTTATATCATTTTTACCCTTTTAGCCCAATTTTTTTTTAACATCTACTTGGGGCTTTTACTAGAAAAAAGGTTCCTAAAGATCCGTAATAAGGTTACAAAGAGGTTTGGGATGAAAATGTTGAGTTTTTTGGCCAAAAAAGAGTTTTCCGGACAAAAAAACGTATTTCTGAAGACTAACATCGTTAGGGTTCTGTCAGTCAGGGTCCATTGGAGACCAATATGTTAATAGTTGGGACTACCAGTTGTTATTTTTTAAGTTGGGACTGTTGGCGACCAACTGCGAATAGTTGAAATTATTAAAATCCAATATTCCAAGAAAAAACAAAAGTTGTTTCATGCTATGCGAAATGAAGACCGCGTTTACAAAGGGGAGGGTGTGAAACGTTGTAAAATAATACACCCGCAAGGATCATTTGTGTAAATTTTCATACATGAGGGACCAAACTTGTGATAAGAGATAAACCACAAGAATCATTCCCATAAATTTTCATTGTCAGGGATCATTTACATAAATTTTGAACAAACCACATGTAGTTTGTAATACACGAGTTAAATAAATGAATTTTATATACCAAATAATAAAAAATTATCTTTTTAAAAGTCTCCTTTATTGCACGAGTTGAAGAAATGTAATTTTATATATTAAATAATAAAATAAGTTATATCTATAAGAACCATATGTATTGTACGGGTGGAATAAATGTAATATAATATCAAATAATAAAAAAATATATCTTTAAAACCATATACGAATTAAATAAATGTAACATTGTTTAACAAATAATAAAAAGTTATATTTTTAAAAACCCCCATGTATTACATGGGTTGAATAAATATGATTTTATATACCAAATAATAAAAAAATATATTTAAAAAAACTAACGGATTTTTTTTATATTTAAAGTAGGATAAGATTGAATATTAATCTGAACTAACGAATTTTTTTATATTTAAAGTAGGATAAGATTGAATATTAATCTTTATTTATTTAGTTAATATAAGAATGAAAAATCATATGATTGAATAGGTGGGAGGTTGGATTATGATAAATCGGTTAACCGTACTGAATGATAAAGATAATAGTGATTGTTGAACAAATTAATTAATCGAATTTAACAGAAATATTTGTGATGTTAGGCGGATTTGTTTTAATTATTTGAAAGTTAATATCAACTTTGGAATTCGTATGAATTCTTATTAGATTTAATTAAATATTATTGATAATAAAAATTTGTATTAGATTAGATTTTAGATTTGATTAAATATTAATAATAAGAATTTGTATTAATTTAGATTAAATATTATTATTTGTAGTATTATTGATAATTTTAATCAATTAAATGAGAGAATGACAAGTGTCTCAAAACAGGTTTCTTTTATTATATAGTATAGATAAATATAATTTTGGATTAATGGTGTATTAAATAAATATAATTTTGGATAAAGTCTTATATATAAATTTTAAGTAATCAATGTATTTGATAAATAATAAAAATACTAATAATAGTAAAAAATCTAATTTATATACTACTAATAAATATAAAAGAAAGGCCGAAAACCCCCAAAATAGGTGCCTCCAATGAATGATACGTGTCACATATTGGTTTATTTAACTATATAGTATAGATATAGATATAGATGTTCACATCATCGGCTGTTTCAATCGATAACATAATTTGTTTTCATATCATGGATCCATAACCAACGCTACAAATGTGACAAACAACACTACAAAAAGGGAAGTGGATATGACATACCGAGTATAAAGTTGAACCGAATAGACTATAAAGAAATTGAGCTAAAGTAGAGCATATGGTTTAAATAGGGTCATTCTATTCCCACCCCCCCTAATTACTAATTACACCCCCCTATTAAAAACATCACATCCATCAATCACTTGGTTTTTGTTTCTAGCCTATTTTGTCTTTTTGTTGTCTTTTTTATTCGTTTATTTAATTAGTTAGTATTATTATTAATTAGTATTTGTTTATTATTTAATTAGTTAGTATTATTATTATTATTTTTATTATTATTATATTTATTATTATTAGTAGTAGTAATGATATAGTATGGTTACCATTCACGTGTGCAATTGTAATTATTTTTTTTTCTGAGAACTCGTGAGGGCCTCTCCAAAGCGGAAAACAAGTAGAACTGTTTCTTTTTTCTTGAGATAAAAAATGAACGATCACATTAAACTTGTTCGCAATCAAGAATCCTGCCTCTGGCATAATCATCCAGTGTTTTTCAGGTGCAAACCCCGATCCTGACCAAGCCAAGGACGTGAACACATCTTTGAATGAGCCTAAGAAAGCCTTAGTGTACTTATTTCTAAACTCGAGTAGCTCTTCCAACAGTGATCTCCGGATAAATAACCATTCATCTTCACCGTACCCGAGAGCAGAAGCTGTCGCCCGAAACCCACAATTTCCATCACCTAACACGTTATGTATGCGTGTAACATACGCATGGAAGATTTTTGGAATTAGATGAATATAGTTGTGTATCACCTGTGATGCTTGATCTTGGTTCAACCCCATGAAGTCATAGCCTGGCGCACTTGTAGAGTTGGCGAAAGAACTTTGTCCGACAATATCTTGGTTCAACCCCATGAAATCATATCCCGGTGTGTTTAAAAGGTTGGTAAAAAAACCTTGCCCGTCTGTATCTTGTGTCATGAACGGACTTGGTTCACCAGGATCGTCCTTGAATGGTTTTTTTCCGTAAATATCTTGATTTATGAACGAACTTGTTTCACCAGGCACTTGATAGTTCACGTCTGGACTGATGTAACAACATTCGTAAAAAAAAAATTTCAAACGGCGCGCCCGAGGGGGTAGTTTTTTACACCCAAAGTTTGGTGTTTTTATTATTTTTTTGTTTTTTTTGTTTTTTTACAAACTTTGGGTGTAAAAAACTACCCCCTCGGGAACCACGTGCCACGGAGGGGCGTTGACCACGATTTTTTTTTACAACTAGATCCGTATATTTTAACAACATTCGTAAAAAAAAATTTCAAACGGCGCACCCGAGGGGGTAGTTTTTTACACCCAAAGTTTGTAAAAAAAAAAAACAAAAACAAAAAAACACTAAAATATACTAAAAGGACAACAAAAAGACAAAAAACACTAAAAACAAAAAGCAAATGATTGATTGATGGATTGATGGATGTGATGTTTTTGTAGGGGGCGGGGTGTAATCAGGAATTAGGGGGGGTGGGAATAGTATCACCCTTTAAATATGGAGTAAAGTGAAATAACAAAGTAAAGTGTGCACGATCTAAATATGGAAGAGTGAAATAAGTCGTTTTATACTTAAGATTTATGAATATATAAAACTCACTGAAATTAAACTAATAATATTTATCCATAAGATATTAAACTAATAATATTTAATAGGAGGGTTATCTATAATATAATATATTAAACTAAATAATATTTAGTAGGATGATTATCTATAATTAATTAGAAAATATTAAACTAAAATAATTCTTATCTGTAAGAGATTGCCTAATATTATGACAAGTGTCCCTAAAGTGGTTTCTTTTATTATATAGTATAGATTTTACTTTATTTATTTATTTATATATTAAAAAAATTATCTACAAAAATAAATATAGATTAAATAAAAATCAGAATAATTTTATCCATACATTTATCTTAACTATCCATTTATTATCGATAACATATATTATATTATTATTAAATACAATGATAATTAAATTAATATAATTCAATTCGAAATTAAGCAAACATAACGTATAAACATTAATCATGTCATATATATGTCATAGTTATTTAGACTTTAAATTATAGAAACTAGTTATGAACTCTATTATTCCCAAACTAGAACAAGAAATCCTAATCTTCCGATCGATCTCGAAATTCAATAATTATTAAACTAGCATTATTTAAATATTTAGGGTGAATTGTTTGGAGTTTTATTTCGACATCACGTGCTTTGCTTGCTAATTAAGATGAGTAGTCCTTTTACCTTTTACTTGAGATGATACATATGTTGCACTAAAATTTTGCTTAACCATCTATACAATTCATTAATTTATAGCTTATGTGATCATTAGTTGCATTTGTATGAAACTTGTTGGTTTGCATAAACGTGTGCATTTATTAACTCCGTACAAGTCGTCAAGTCGTCTGATAGTATATTATAACCACTATAGGTGTGACGACAAATCTCCACTTCTATTTGGTATTACTCATTTGCAATTTTTGCTCAAACACAAACACATTGGCTCTTTGGGAAGTGGAGGATGATAGAATCCGTTAAATATGTCAACTCAGGTTTGAATATGGCTTTTGTCTAATTATTCTTGTTTGATAATTTTGATATTCATTCTAGTAATGAGATTTTTAATTATTCTTTTTTTGTTCTTTACTTGTTTGTTTGTTTGTTAATTTGATATTCTTTTCTATACTTTTTTTTCTTTTTGCCTTTCTTCTAATTGTTCTTTTTTTATTCTTTACTTCTTTGTTTAATTCTACTTTTTTTTTATTTACTTGGTTCTACTTTTCTTTTATTGCAAATGAGTAATACCAAATAGAAGTGGAGATTTTTAATTATTCTTTTTTTTTATTCTTTACTTGTTTGATAATTTGATATTCTTTCCTATATTCCTACAGGGTAGAGGTAAGATTGTCTATATCTTACCCTCTTTAGACCTTACCTTAGCCAGTGGCGAAGCTTGACCGGATAACGGGGGTCGGAAACGTATATACCAAAGAATTTCTAGAAAACCGGGGGGTCGAAAACGTACATACCCAAAAACTTCTATACGAAAACTACATATATAACACTACTGAGCGAAACAGTTCGGGGGGTCGGACGCCCCTCCCCGCCTCTTCTATACTTTGCCATTGACCTTAACTTTGCTATTGGTGAGATTTTCTGAGTATGATGATGACGAAGACGACTTCTTTGATAATTTGATATTCTTTCCTATATTTTTTTTCTTTTTTTTTCCTTTTTTCTAATTGTTCTTTTTTTATTCTTTACTTCTTTGTTTAATTCTACCTTTCTTTCATTTACTTGGTTGATAACTTGATATTCTTCTATACTAATTTTTGCTTTTAGTCTAATTATTCTTTTTTTATTTACGTGTTTGTCTAAATATTCTCGTTTATTACACGGGTTGAATAAATGCAATTGTATATATCAAATAATAAAACAATATATATATTTAAAAATCTCGTTTATTACACTGGTTGAATAAATTTAATTTTATATATTGAATAATAAAAAGTTATATCTTTAAGAACCCCGTGTATTGTACTTGTTGAGTAAATTTAATTTTATATATTAAATAATGAAAAAAAGTTACATTTTTAAGAACCTCATGTGTTATCCGGGTTGAGCACATGTAATTAACATACCAAACATATGGATTGAATAAATCTAATTTTATATACTAGATAATAAAAAAAGTTATATTTTTAAAACCCAGTGTATTACACGAGTTGCATAAATGTAATTTTTTATAGTAAAAAGTAAAAATGTTATATACTCGATATACGATGGATGGGATGATTGCGGTGATGGTTCTTATAAATGTTATGTTAACACAGTGATTACCGTATTTGAGTTGAGAATTGAACACGAAAATAAAAGTATAGAACCAATAAACATGGATTATATTTTTGTTTACCCCTTTTAAACATTTTTGAAATAGGTTCTACCCTTAATTACTTTAGTTTAAAATAAATAAACCATTTACATTAATTTCAGGATAAATAGCTTTGAAATATTATATTATCTCCTATATGAATTATTTAAATTTATTATTAAATTTAATTGTATAATTATCTTTTAATTGATATTAATTATTTACAAAAATAGATGGCTTCAATGAATGACATGTGTCCTTCAATTGGTTTCTTTTATTATATAGAGTAAATTACAAGTTTTGTCCTTTATGTATGTCCCAAATTGCAGGCGCTGTCCTTTGTCTTTAAAATTGATGAGTTTTGTCCTTAATGTTTGCAAATCTTGCATGTTATGTCCTTTAGTCCAAACCCAGTTAGATTTTTTAGTTAAATCTGGTCATGTGCAATGCACATGAGGGTATTCTTGTCATTTCAACTATACAGGGGTTATTTTGTAAAGAAATTCTATTCAGGGGCCATTTTGTACAAACTTAAAAGTAAAACACTATATATACAAACTCTCTCTCCTCTCTCTCTGATAAACTCTCTCTTCTCTCTCTCTCTCTAACATTTGAAACCGCACTGTACATATCTAGAGTTTTGAACATTCTCTCCATCGATTTCTTCGATTTCGCAACGAGTTCTGGAAACTCGAA
Organism: Helianthus tuberosus; assembly: GCA_030545235.1. Lineage (NCBI taxonomy): Eukaryota > Viridiplantae > Streptophyta > Magnoliopsida > Asterales > Asteraceae > Helianthus > Helianthus tuberosus. The sequence continues at coordinate 50,787 of JARYGA010017306.1, read as the reverse complement.
CAGAACGAGTGCTCGTTCCGTACAGATTCCGGAAAAACACGATTCTCTGATCTTCTCCGGTGGTGGTAACAGATTGAAGGTGGTGTGTGGCGGTGGTGAGTTAGGGGCGGCGGCGGTTTAGGTACGTCGGCGGTGGTGGTGGTGGGTTAAGTGCGGCGGTGGGTGTGGGTTAAGTACGCCGGTGGTGGTGGGTGAAGGTGCGGCGGTGGGTGTGGGTTAAGTGCGTCGGTGGTCTCTGTCTCCGGCCATGATAGCCGTCCATGAAAGAGGGAGGATTCTGCATATTGTTGACCAGATTATCTTTCTATATATGTTGATTGAGCTTATTTAAACAACTGACTTTCTTGTTGACCAGGTAAGATTAACAAACTTGATGATTTAGGCGTTCATGATTTTTTGTTAATTTGGGGGTGTTGTTCAAATTAAGCATGTGTGTTTTGGTTTTGTCATGAAAATATTCAATCTTTGTGAGCGATTTGATGATATCCAAGGCTGTACTGCAGGTTTGGGTTTTTTAGGAGGTGGTAGTTGATTTTGGGGTGGTGATGGTGGAGAAGGGTAATGGTGGAGGGTGGTCGTTTCAGTGGTGGTGTCAAGTGGCGGTTTTAGGTTGTGGTGGCAAGTTGTGCTTTAAGGAGGTGGTGGGCGGTGGTGGTAAAGTTGGAGGTGGTGGTGGTTTTAGGATGAAGAAGAAAATGTGGGTCCCATCTTTTTTTAATTTCTTTTAATGATTTAATTATTATTTTTTGATGGTGAAATTACAATAGTACCCTCATGTGCCTTGCACATGACGAGATTTAACTAAAAAATTCTAACTGGGTTTGGCCTAAAGGACATAACGTACAAGATTTGCAAACATTAAGGACAAAACTCATCGATTTTAAAGACAGAGGATAGAGCCTGCAATTTGGGACATACATAATGGACAAAACTTGTAATTTACTTTATTATATAGTATAGATTCTTTACTTGTTTGATAATTTGATATTTTTTCTAATCTTGATTTTATTGCCTTGTGTCTAATTATTCTTTATTTTCTTTACTTGTTTGTCTACTTATTCTTGCTTTTTCTTTACTTGTTAGATAATTTGGATATTCTTTGTAATATTGAATTAAGAATGATTAATATAAAAACACAAATAATTATATTTTGCAGCTATATCCAAGATGCATCATGTATTCATTATTATCAAATAAGAAACGTATTTAAAAAAGTTTGACCACGTGTGAAATAACAATCCATATAAGTAATATAAATCGTATTTTAGTGAATATCCCTTTTTTACATTTACCCTATTTTACACTCTTAACCAAATATAGTTCTTGTACTTAAGACAAAAAGGGAATTCTGACAAATCATCCTTAGACCACACAGAGTGAGCGTAGGATTATGGTCTGGTGGTCTCTCCATGTCATGTATACCGGCCCGCCAACGGCCTGGGGTTGGAGGTGGGGTAATTTCCACAGGCGTGGAGGCAAGATTTAGAAAAAAATTAAAAAAATTGGCACCGATTTTATGATCCGAAGAAGAGGACGCCATATTGTGTGAATCTTGGGTCGAAGCGCTTACTCACTACACGCCTCGTAACCCTCGGGTCCATTTTGAAGAAGTATTTTCCAACAATTTTGTATTTGTAGGGGTGACACCACCCGAATTGTGGATGCACTTTCTTCGCGTTTAGGACTATTCGTTTGGATTGTCAAAAATTTGATACAGTGCATAATGTTGTGCAAAATGACGGCGGAAGACAAGGTCATACAAGTCGCCCTCATCAACTACATGCACGTGTAATTTTTTTTTAGTTTATTTCGTGTGTTTTTTTTATTTTTGTTTTTTAAACTTATGTAATGTTTTTTATTTTTTATATTATGTAATGTTTCTTATTAATGTAATTTCTTCAATCAGTATTTATGTTTTTGTTTAATTAAATTTAATAGATTTTATATAATTTTTAGATATAAAATAATAATAACAAGTGTGTGCCACATGTCGAATAACGTCACTCATTCACGTCTCGTCCCACTCCTCACTTTTTCGCACCAGGCCACTTTTCTTATGTCAAGGTTAGTATATCAAGAGTTAACTCACATTTCCAAGTGAAACAACTCCTATTAATTAATTCTTGAGTGTTTTCTGACGTGACTGACACAAGTCGCACAACACCCATTTTCAAGCCATTCCACTCCTTATCGTCTTAGGTCATGGTTAGTATATCAAGAGTTTATGACTCAATACCTCAAATTTCCAGGTGAAACAAGTGCTATTAATTAATTCTTGAGTGAGTAAAGTGCAATTTGTCACCCTTTCATTTTTTTTAAAGCAGAGATATATGTGGTTGGACCCATTGTGGCACATAAAACTAAACATATGGTTGTGGAGAGGTTTGGAGCCACAAGTCATAGAAATTAGGTATGCAGAGGAAGTAGTGAGCCAAGACACAGACACATATTCTTTATTTCCTTAATGGGCATGCATGAGTGTCTTCACTATTTCAGACATGTTGTATCTGAGATTCACATGCGTAATAAGTAATCAGACTTATAACTAACTACTAAAACAAAGAAAATGAACTTGCTCATCGTGGTAAATTCCCGGCTTCCTTCCTTAGTTGACCACCATCCAACCAAGCAGCCTACATAGTACACATAAAGAAAGGTGAGGTGGCAACATGGAAAGGTCAGGTAGGTTAGGAAATGGGTAAAACGGGTTGGCTGACCGGCAAAAGCTTTTTATAAATTAATTTAGATGGTATTATGATGTTGAATACCCAACGGATGTGAGCAGTGGCGAAGTATAGAAGGGGCGGGGACGGACGCTCGACCCCCCGAACTTTTCGCTCAGCAGTGTTATATATGTAGTTTTCGTATAGAGATTTTTGGGTATATACATTTTCGACCCTCCGGTTCCATAGAAATTTTTTGCTATATACGTTTTCGACCCCCATCATTCGGGTCAAGCTTCGCCACTGGATGTGAGATCAAACATATTTGACCCATTTGAGAACAAAACCAAAGGTATCCCGAGCTCTAGCAGCATATGTAAACTATATTCATGTACAAGCCCGTTATAGAATAAAATGATCAATATAGATGCTGCAAACTGAAAGGAGCACATTTGGAAACACATTTTATTATTCTGTTTGTTAAATAACAAGATTTAGGATGTAAATAACACGTATGCATGTTACTTGACTTTTAACCTGTTTATGCCAAATTACTGTTCTCATTTGTGGTACTTTTTTAAAAGTTTATGAGTTTGACCCGTGATCAGTTAAACACAACTCAAATTAACAACCAAAAGTTATCTCTACAATCATGGTATTTATTAAAAAATCTGTTTTAGTAGAGTGTAATAACACATTCAAATAAACGCTAAAAACTAGAGGTGGCAAAAGTAGCACGTTGGGTAATTGGTGTAGGGTTAATCTTGATGGGTTCTAAACTGGGTTATCAGGTACAATAAATGGAGCTTTGGAATAGGATACGGGTCAAATAGGTGTAGGGTTAATCTTGATGGGTTTCTAAACAGAAATTTAGTGAGATGTTATACGTGTTTAATTGGGTCAAAGTAGTGGGTTTTGAGTCGTGGTCATGTTTTACTAAATCATAGTGTAATCCTTGTTTATTCTGATGAATGAATAAAATGGGTTTTTGGAAGCAGTAAATAATCATATGGTGTGTTTTGTTCTGGTGTGATGATAGCTTTGAACCCCAGCATTTGGGAAAGGCTGAACTGGATAACTTTTATTGTTCTATTAAATAACATTTGAGTGTTTTCATTTGTAGTATTATATTAAAAGTTTACTGTTGATCAGTTCTGTTTAGACATAATGGAAAACATGAAAACATACCTGATTGCGTCAGCACAGGCCAGCAGAGAATCCAGATGGAGACGCAGCAACAGTGTTTGACATGATTGTCAGCTTGATCTGGTTCCTCCTTAGGGTGCAATCTAATGATGGTGATGAAGAAACCGATAAAGGGGAATCGGCTAGGAGAGGAGGTCGATTGATGTTATGAGAGTAATTAGGTTATGTGTCTAACCCTAGAACCTCAACATAAGTCTCCTTATATATGCACCCAAGAGGAAACCCTAATTAGTTAATAAGGGTAATTTGGGCCATCAACAATTACTAACTAATTATTTAATAGGATTGTTATATATTTTGATCCATATAATGTAAATGATTATAATGACTACTAGATTAAATATAACATAAAATATATTTAATCTTACATTCTTCCACTTAGCCGAGTAATCATTTACTATGAGTATTAGATAAGTCTGATCAGGAGTTAACACTCATTTTAGCCTTAAACAAGTACTATAACAGAGAAATACAGCCGTTGAATCATTATGCGACTCAGGACCCCCATTAGTCATACTATAGCCTTAATTTAAAACCTAATCGTCATGATCAAAATATGCATAAGCCCTTTGTTTGATTTGTAACTTTATTTGTCTATATGCCATTATGTCGACATGACATATTCTTAGAGACATACAAAATCAAACTGATGAGGAAAATTAACTAATACTTATTCATTCATAGTACGATATGCAATTGCGCACGACCATTAATTAATACCCGTCTATGAGCTCTCTTAATAAGACTTATGGGTAATAGCCCTTCAGTTATAGGATCCTTAAGCATATCATGAATGTATTCGATACAAAACTTAGTTTCCTCAATTCGTTCATAAACGAATAATTAATTGCGTATCGAAATTTAACGCAGCACCTCTCGAACTGTTACTGTTCAAGGAGTCATGGTAGCTGACTTTATCACACTAAGTCTTCAAAACATTAATTATATGGAGTTAATAAACTTATGAGTCCACTGATAAATTTCCAACAACATTTAGTGACTATATTATGTCGTTATAACTTAGGTTGTTGATATCAGTGCATTATGACTCCTCCATGAGATAGGGTTTGTCTGCTGACATAAAGATATACCCGAAATTACATTTTGTCATCTTTGAATATCACAAAATTAAAGTAATAAACCGGTTTTTAATTCTCACATTTTCTTCAAAGTATAGCCTCTCGTTTCCTTTAAAGATATTGTAATACTCTATTAGATGCTTCACATTAATCTAGACATATCTAGTGTGTTGCAATGTGAGTAATATCTAAACGAGTATAGACTTGAATTTACATAAGGCTTCTAATTAATGAAGCGTAAGGAAATAATCTCATTTATCATATTATCCTCTAAAGGAGAGCAATATTTTTGTTACATATGTAAGGACCCATTTAATGTTAAACTTATGGAACGAAACTAATGTCCCATTGGGTCTATCTCGGTATGTTATGAAATCTATTACATAAGAGACATCTCTGAGATCTATTATATCAAAGTTTGTGTTAACAATGCTTTGACTTATGTAACATATACTTGTCAAAAGAATATCATCTATATAGACAAGTTTATCTTAGTTGCTCCCACTCATTTTGAGGTAGGTACATTAATCCACTTGGTTGTTGATGAAAATAATTACGTTAAGATTTCATCACATTATGATGTTTGCATTAACCCATACATGGATTTTATTGGCTTAGAAATAAAATGTTCTTTAACCTTCAGTTTGGAACTTTTAGGTTGTTTTATGACCATGTAAATATGTCAACCATTTGTTAAGGAAAATTGTTTTTAATGTTCATCTAATGTAGCTTTAAACTATTATAAGCTACTAGAACAGTGATGATCCTCAAAGAAATCTTTGATAATTTATCTCTTCCTAAGTATAACCTTTGACAATCAATCATCCTTCTTCATGTCTTAACGCTTATTTCAGGATTTGGTTTAGTTATGAACATTCTTAGGTAATTCAATCAAATCCCAAACGTTATGCGAACACATAAAATCAGTTTTACTAGAAAACTGTTTTATTCCATTTAGAAGATTAATTGACACTGTTTTGGTCAAAAATTACCGAAGCAATTTAGTGATCAAATTAGTTAAGTGAGGTAGTGTGCTAAAAAGTGTGTGGAAAATATGCTGGTTAAGTTGTTTGGAAAAACAGTATTCAGGATACGGCTCAGGATATTGAGCTGTATCTATGATCAAACAATGAGCAAAAAGTAAAGGGGGTGACACGAGATATACGAGGAAAGCCCTTGATCAATCTAGATCGCTGGCATAAAACCTCGGGAGCCGACAATCGCAGCTGCCTTGTTCTTCTTATTGCTTTGAACTTCAGGATACAGTGCAGGATATTGACCAGATCGCTAAGTGTTACAATGCTTTTGTGCGAAAGTGAAAATTGCTAGAGAGCGAGTGTAAGAGTGTAGTGAGTGTTTTTGTGATGTCCTATTCGATCTGGTATACCCACCTATTTATAGTAACGAATTACAAACGAAAATTCCTATAAACATGGGATGCTCCGAATATTCCATTGAAAACGTTGTAGACCGAGTAATGCGGCTTCAACGTCTTTATTTGAACGACTTGGACCGAGTCTTCCGCGGAATGAGTCCTTGTGAACGTTGCTAGCTTCTAACCCACGTACCTGCACATAATCCGTTAGTGATCCTGAGGATACCATTCAGGATGTTACCAATATCCTGAATCAGCATCCCGGATGTGAACAAATATCATATTTCTCAGGATATGGGCTCAGAATTTCACCCAAAACAATTGTCCCCAAAAATGTTACCGTTTAGTATCCTTATCACTAACGGTTACATTTTCACGGAGATCGATGTAATTAAGAGATAAGACGCATGATGTGACCGTTTGCAACTACTCAGCCTATATTTACTCATTGCACCCTATATCTTCTCATCCCCATCTCTTTTTTAATCACTATCGATAAGGAAAAAGGTAACATTCTCTCTCTAATCTCCATCTTTATCTTCATTCTTCTTCTCCGGTCAAAAATCCAAGCGATCAAATGCCGAGACAGACGAGATCTAGTTCCGGTGATTCAACTCCCACATTTATCCAGCAGAATCTTCTCCAAGAACCGGAGAAAGAGATATGCTCTTTTGATAGTGCCCACTTGGCAGCTCTCAAATCCTCCGGTATCTTTCTGAAAGGAACAGTGTTCCGGCCGTTCGACCGGGAAATCCGGTCGGATATGGTCTCCAATGAGTGGTTATGCTTTAGTGCCTTTCCCTTCACTTTAGGGTTACAATTCCCCTTTCCAGACTTCATCACGGAATTCTTCAACATTACCAAAATCTCCTTTAGTCAAACAATGCCAATGCTTTGGCGTGTTCTGTCCGTTCTTGACCAGATCAAGAAAAACCACATCCCTGATCTTTCTGTTCATGATCTCCCCCTAGCTTACAAGCTTAGATGCCACGGATCATGTAGATTTTTGTTTTATTCCACTTCCGGCGATCCGCTGATACTTCGTGCCACCAGGAACGAGGATAATTGGCAATCTAAGTTCTTCTTTGTAAAAAGAGACTCAATCCCTGGTGGAACGGAATATCCGGTACAATGGTTGAAAAAGGGTAGGATTTAGGGTTTAAGGATGATCCTGCCTCTTATCCTGTTTCATATCCTGAACAGATCAACTTTATTTTTCTGTTGTGTACACAACTGACTTTAGGAAGATCGCTCCTCCCCTTGCTGATTCAAAGAAAAGGATTGACGCCATCAGACTTCTTCCAGAGGCTGAAAGAAGTTTCAACCCGTCTCCACCATCTCCAAGTCCTCTTTCTAGTGCAAACATGTCTGGTAAGGATCCTGCAAAATATCCTGTACATACATGTCTTTTATTTGAAATACTTAGGATAAATTTTTACTCCCTGTATGCAGACTCCAGCAAGGTTCCAGTCTATCTAGACCTCGACGAACTTGACAGCTATCCTACTCCAGTCATGGTCAAGAAAGAGACCCCTGCTGCCACCAGCTCCAAGCCGCTCCCAGCTCCCAAGGCTAACCCGAGGACTCGTGCTTCCACAGCAAAAAAGAGGAAAGGTCCTGAAGTCAGTGCTCCAGGTCCAGAAGGGTTCTCCTACGATGAACTCAGCTTTTCTGACTCCTTAGAGCCAATGACATCCTTCCTCAACAAGGTAATATCCTGCTACATATCCTGCACATATATCCTGATAGGATATCCTGGTTAACATATTCTGACTCATACCTGAATTTGATGTGCAGGGCCTCCAGCATTTGCTCCACCTGTACAATGATGCCTGTGGTACTGTTGTACTCCACGAAGCCAGGATCAAACAGCTCGAAAGCACCGTTGCCGACCAAGGTGCCATCGCTGAAGCAAAGTCCCGGCACTACGAGGGCATGCTGAAGAAGGTCACCCAAGATGCTGAGCTCAAACTTGCCACCGTCCAAATGGATCACGAGCAGGCCATGGTTTCGTTTCGGGAAGGAATCAAAGCCTCTGCTATCATCTCCCTGCTGCAAGCTCGCATCAAAATGGCCTACGAGGCCAAGGAGACAGGCCTTGTATGCCCATCCTGGCCGGTTGAATCCTGGGTGGCCAAGCTAAAGGAGCTTGGGGGCAAAGCTGTGCCACTTCCTACTGAAGCCGGAGAATCCTCTAAGTCAGCAGAGGTGGTGGACAAGACTGGAGATAAGAAGGATGCTAGAGCGGATGCTGGGATGGATGCTGGTGAGGATGCTGCTCAAGATGCTGGTGCTGAGAAGCCGGAGAAGGATGGAGAAGATGCCGCTGTGTGAGGGCATTCAGGTGGGCAATGATGGATATACGTGCCAAGGCCGGAGCCCACCTTTTTGAATTTGAATGTTGGTCTGTAATCCCCAAAACAATTTACTTTTTCCGCACTTTACTTTTCTGCACCTGAACAATTTACATTTCCTGCATGCTTTTTGAACAATACAACAGTTGGAGGTGGATGGGTCTCGGTTTGAGATGAAACCTTCAACTGTTGGGTAAATATGGTAAGGAACTATTAGTGCTCTTAGTGGATGGGCCTTGTTTTGAGGTGAAACTAAGAGCACATCTTTTGGTATGTTAATAATATAACTTCTCTTTTGACTTTATTATTGTTGTTATTAGTGCACAAATTTTACTTATGAAAACTGTTTTGTTTGAACATTTTTAAGAATATTATGGGAACACATTCTGAAAATATCCTGACAAGTATTCTAAGAGATATCCTGGTCAGGATATCGTCATATAACTTAGAAGACTTAAATCATTTGAAAAAAGGAGAGATCATAACAAAGACTCTTAGAGAGTCAATTCCAATCTTCCACCTTAGGAATGTCCCTAGTGCATACTTACAAACTTGGATCCAACCTTTGAATAGTATAATGTATGTCCCCTGTGTATGATACAGAAATGCAAACGTATTCACACTTTGGCTTGAATAAATTCCAAACACCCCGAGGCAAAAATCTTGATATCCTGAAATGAATCCTTAACATACTGGGGATAAACCCTTAATATCCTGGGGATAAACCCTGATATCCTGGGGATAAACCCTGAGTTTCATGCGCTACAGGCGAGAGTGTATAAACTCCAAATCTTAGAAAGGTGAAAACCTTTAAACCTTAGAGAGTATGAAAATACCCTTTCGTGAGAGAGGGTGATCAATCCTCATATACCTTCAGGATCCAGGATATAGCCAACAGTAACGAAATTGTCAGCCACTTTTACATGAACTGGTCCCGCTACCTTGAACTATACCTAGATAACTTGCGCTCCAGGCGAGGTGTTTAAACCCAATTTGAAAGAAAGGTGAATACCTTTAAACCTTTGAAGGGATGAAGATCCCTTAAACGTGAGAGAGGGGGCCAATCCTCTAATCTTTCGATTTATCCTGAGTGCATATCCTGGAGCTATATCCTGAAACATATGCTGCAAAACAACTGTGAACTAAGGGGCTGTTTGGCTAAGCTTTTCAAAATGACTTATTTGCTTATTTGCTTTCTGAAAAGCAAATAAGCAAATAAGTCATTTTGAAAAGCTCCATTTTAAAGCTTTTCAAAACAGCTTATTGACTTATTTGCTTTTCAGAAAAGCAAATAAGCAAATAAGTCATTTTGAAAAGCTTAGCCAAACGACCCCTAAGGTGGGTGTTAGCCTGGCTAACACCCCTCCGATGCTTAAGTTAGTATTGGGTTCAAGATAATATACAAATATATTTAAAAGAGATAGAATACATACCATTCTGAGATAGAAATTACATTCTATTCTTACTTGAAATAGAGCTTTAAGTGTATTGCATTCCAGGATCTCGGTAGCATATCCCCTTCCATATTCTTGAGTCTATATGCTCCTTTCCCTGCTTCTGACTCAACTTCATATGGTCCTTCCCATTTTGGAGCTAGCTTGCCATCGGCAGGATTAGTGGTATTTTGAAAAGCCTTTCTTAGCACCCAATCACCAACTCGAAATCTCCTAGTCCTTAATTCTTGTTATATGCTCTGGATATTCTTTGTTGATATGCTGCCATCCTTAGCCTTGCTGCATCCCTTTTTTCATCAATAGTATCCAAATCCTGACATAAGGCTTCAGGATTCTGTTCAGGATCCTGTAGGATAGATCTTGCAATAGGTATCGCCATCTCCGTTGGAATCATTGCTTCTGCTCCAAATACCAAGGAAAATGGGGTTTGGCCTGTTGCATTCTTTACCGTTGTCCTATCAGCCCACAAAACAAAGGGTAATTCTTCTGCCCATCTTCCTTTTTTGGCTCCAAGTCTCTTCTTTAAGTTATTGACAATTATCTTGTTTGAGGATTCTGCTTGTCCATTCGCTTGAGGATGTACCGGAGTAGACGTGATCATTTTGATTCTCCAACTCTTGCAAAAGTCAGTGGTCCTCTTGCTTATAAACTGGGAGCCATTATCGCAAATGATTTCAGCTGGTACCCCAAACCTGGTCAGGATATTCCTCTTTATGAAGGATACTACTTCTTGGTCTCTAACTTGAACAAATGCTTCAGCTTCAACCCACTTAGAGAAATAATCCGTCATTGCTAGCATAAAGACTTTTCCTCCCGGAGCTTTTGGTAACTTCCCTACTATATCCATCCCCCATTTCATGAATGGCCAAGGGGAAGCTACAGGATATAGTGGTTCAGCTGGTTGATGTAGTATGTTACTATGCCTTTGACATGCATCACACCTTTGAGCATATTCTGCAGCATCTTTCCTCATCGTTGGCCAATAATATCCCATCCTTAATACTTTCGAGAAGAATGATCTGCCCCCAGTATGGTTACCACAATCCCCTTCATGTATATCCTGAAGTACTTCTTTGGCTTCAGGATCCTCCAAGCACCTTAAATACGGTCCTGCAAGAGATTTCTTGTATAAAACATTATTTATAATAGTGAATCGTGATACCTTCATCCTAAATGCCTTAGGATTTTCATCTCCGGGGATGTGTCCTTCCTTGAGATATCTCATGATTGGAACCGTCCAGGATTTAGGATCCTTTTCAGGATACTCTGCTCCAGGATCCTGAATACCCGCTACTTCTTTATCCTAAGGATTCGTCGCATGATACAAGATATGTAATATTGGTATTTGGGTCCCTTCTGGTATCCTGATTGATGATCCCAGATTTGCTAAGGCATCTGCTTCAGCATTATCCTCCCTTGGTACCTGTTCGAGTGTAAAAACATCAAAATATCCTGCTAATTTTTTGAGAATATCGAGGTACTCGATTAATTTCTCACCCTTAACTGCATAGGATCCATTAAAATGGTTAGTAATTAACAAGGAGTCAACATATACTTGCAAATTCTTGATATTCATATTCTTAGCCAACTCTAATCCTGCAATTAAAGCCTCATATTCTGCTTCATTATTAGTAGCAGGGAATTCACACCTAATAGCCTGGGGTAATATGTCCCCCTGTGGCGATTTTAGTAGTATTCCCAATCCTACTCCTCTTACATTAGATGCACCATCAGTATATAATGTCCAGGATCCTGAGGATTCTCCTAACTGTTGGACTTCTAGGTCTACCTCATCCTGAATGTCACTACTGAAATCAGCCACAAAGTCAGCTAAAGCCTGAGACTTTATGGCATTTCTAGGTTCATATACTAAATCATAAGCACTCAACTTCACTGACCACTTGGCCATCCTACCTGACATCTCTGGTTTCCTAAGCACATTTTTTATAGGATAATTTGTTTTAATATGAATCCTATGTGTCTCAAAGTAATGTCTAAGCTTTGTTGATGCCATAACTAATGCTAGTATCAATTTTTCTAAATGAGAATACCTAGTTTCAGCATTTAACAAACTTTTACTAACATAATAAACAGGATATTGCTGACCTTCATGATCCTTTACAAGGACGGCACTTACAGCATTCCCTGATACTGCGAGGTATAGGGATAGTGGTTCACCATTCTCAGGCTTCATCAGTAGAGGTGCAGTTGAAAGATATTGCTTCAAATCCTGCAGGGCTGCTTCATGCTTCTCACCCCATTCAAATTTCTTGTTCTTCTTCAGGATATCATAAAACTCTTTGCATTTCTCTGAGGATCTTGAAATAAATCTATTTAATGCTGCCACTCTCCCTATTAATCGTTGAACATCTTTCATATTTGAGGGTGATTTAATATCCAAGATGGCTTTAATCTGCTCCGGGCTCGCCTCTATTCCTCTTTTGGTCACCATATATCCTAGAAATTTTCCTGCCCCCACTCCGAAATGACACTTAGCAGGATTTAGCTTCATGTTATATTGATCCAGGATATCAAATGCTCCTTTAATATCCTGGAGGTGATCCTGAGCTTTCCTTGACTTTACCACCATATCGTCAATGTATACCTCCATGGTGTCCCCCAGCTTGTCTTTGAACATCATGTTTACCAATCTTTGGTATGTTGCACCTGCATTTTTCAAACCAAAAGGCATAGCCGTATAACAATAAATACCTGTGGGTGTCATGAAGGCAGTATCCTCCTAATCAGAAGGCTCCATTTGAATCTGTTGAAATCCTGAGGATCCATCCATAAAGGTCAACATTTCATGCCCGGCAGTAGCATCCACCATTGCATCAATGTGAGGAAGAGGAAATGGGTCTTTAGGACAAGCCTTATTCAAGTCTGTGTAGTCCACACAGACTCTCCATTTCCCATTTTTCTTCTGTACCACGACTACGTTCGCTAGCCATCTTGGAAACTTGACTTCTCTGATCATCCTGGACTTTAACAATCTTTCAACTTCCTCTTGGATAATCGTATTCCGCTCAGGAGCAAATTTTCTTCTTTTTTGCTTAACAGGCTTGAATGATCTGTCGATTCCAAGCTTGTGAGTGATAATGTCTTTGGATATGCCTGTCATATCCTCATGCTTCCATGCAAACGTTGACATCCTGCATTTCAAAAAGTTAGTTAACTGCTCTTCAATATCCTGAGGGATATTGGTTCCTACGAGCACCGAGATATCAGGATTATCCTGATCCAGGATAATTTTCTTCACATCCTGCTCTGAATCCTCCACGATATCCTGGGCCTGCGTCTTTAATTGCTATGCTGTACTAGGCTTGGTTGAGGATTTCATCGAGGATGAGTAGCATTCTTTCGCCTCCTGCTGATCACTTTCAACCTTGACAACTCCCCAAGGGGTAGGGATCTTGATGCATTGGTGATATGTTGATGGCACAACCTTCATATCGTGAATCCATGGTCTTCCCAGTATGATGTTATAGCAGGATTGAGAATCCATCACACAGAAATGTTGTATCGAGTTGACTCCTTCAACATATACTGGTAACTTTATCTCTCCCACTGTGTTCCTAGCCTCTCCACTGAACCCAACAAGCATGGTGGACTTTGAAGTGATATCCATCAGAGATACATTCATTCTCTTCAGAGTCTCTAGTTGGATTATATTGACGGAGCTGCCATTATCAACCAATATCCTGCGTACAAAATGGTTAGCCACATATAACGTTATTACCAGAGCATCATGATGAGGATCCTGGGCAGTATCCCTGTCATCAGCATCAAATGTGATCACTTTGTCAGTTGTGAGGGTAGTCATCCTGACAGGTTTGTCTCCCCTTTCAGCCTTAGCTTCTTTTGCATGGCTCTTCGCCACCGAATATGAAGTCCCACAAATGTCGGATCCTCCCGAAATGAAGTTGATTATCTTGGCATCCGCGGGAGGTGAGGCTGCTCGCTCAGGATCCTTCTCAGTATCCTGACCCTTATTCTTCTTTCTTCCTAAGAGATCTTTCAGATACCCCTTGCTTAGAAGATAGCTTATTTCTTTCCTTAGAGCAATGCAATCCTTAGTTACATGTCCGAAGTCTTCGTGGAAGGCACACCATTTTGACTTATCTTTCCAATCAGCTTTTTGTTGATTCATTCGTGTAAAACCTTGAAAATTCACGTCCTATAATGTGTAGACACGTGTCAAATGTTTAAACGTGTGAAAGAAATATTATAGAAGGACTAAAGTTGACAAACATGGAAAGTATGTGAATATACGTATTCTAAGTGTCAACTGTGAATAAATATAATGTACATTAACCCTACACGATGCTCATACCTTCAAACGAATAAATCATGGATCATACGAAACTAAAAGTGAGAGATTGCAAACTACAGGGTCCAAATGTGTCAACATGTTTAATTTATACCTCTGAGTGACCTTTTGACAAACCCGAAGCTTTGTAAATATAAATTATGCTCACTAGAATGCACTATAAAAATTTCATGAAGTTTCGTTAACGTATGAGAAAGTTATGATCAAATTCGTGTGCGAAGTGTTAAAGCATAAACGTTGGAAGTTAGGACTTTTCGGGTGACAATAAAGTTACCCGGGGACTTGGCAAAGTGGGTATATGTTTTAAAACATGGAAAGTATGTGAATATACGTATTCTAAGTGTCAACTGTGAATAAATATAATGTACATTAACCCTACACGATGCTCATACCTTCAAACGAACAAATCATGGATCATACGAAACTAAAAGTGAGAGATTGCAAACTACAGGGTCCAAATGTGTCAACATGTTTAATTTATACCTCTGAGTGACCTTTTGAAAAACCCGAAGCTTTGTAAATATAAATTATGCTCACTAGAATGCACTATAAAAATTTCATGAAGTTTCGTTAACGTATGAGAAAGTTATGATCAAATTCGTGTGCGAAGTGTTAAAGCGTAAACGTTGGAAGTTAGGACTTTTCGGGTGACAATAAAGTTACCCGGGGACTTGGCAAAGTGGGTATATGTTTTAAAACCTTATTAGATCGATTATAAGGGTTTACCATGCAAGAAAACAAGTTCCTAATCGAGTTTTGAAGAGCCAAGGACCAAATCGCAAAAGATAAAACAAGCTGAGTTTTGCAGGTCGTTGCGCCACGCGAGGGTCCCTCGCGCCACGCGAGGGATGCCCAGTTCCGGAAAATATGGCTGTTGTCTGCAATGGCTGTTATGCGCGACCTTTACCCGATTTTTCACATCTCTTGGCCCCTAAAGCACCCCCTAGGCACTAGTAACAAGTGTTGATCAGTTGTGGGCACTAGTAGGCTTGTTTGTCAATCAAATGTGGTGAGTAAATCCACTATAAATAGGCCTTCAAGTCACAAACATTCTCACACCAATTCCTTCAACATTCTGATCATTCCTGGAGCTTCAACCTGCTTTCAAGAGTTCTCTAATCAAGCTTAGGACCTTTGTAAGTTGCCTAACCTTCTCTAATTACTTTTAGCTTAGTTAATTAGCTAAAAGTCAAACCGTCGTAATTACGGTTTGACTTCGAGATTAGTCAACAATGGCTCAGTCAAATCTCGAATTAAAAGTAGTTATATGTTGGTATTTATGTGGGTAATAAAACCTCAAAAGGGTTTCCCCTGATCACCACTCTAACCAGGTCAAAAGTCGGGTCAAACTAGTTTAGAAAAAGTCAACAGGAAGCTTAAAATGTCATTTATGCATAATTAACATTATAGACCATATACAACCTGTTTGATCATTGTTATAACTTAGTAATAAGTGTAAGAACATGTCTAAACATGTTCAACCCGACAATTTCCTGTTTGGACCCGGTTCGGAACCGAAAGTCACATAGTTTGACTTTCACTTTGACTTTCAGTTCTGACCCGTTAAGGCATGTTTTAGAAATGCCTCAGAGCTTTAATTGGACTAGGTTACATGTTAGAACAACCCTCTGTGATTATACACCTTGGTTCATTAGTTATCCAATTAATATGCATGTTTCCGTTAATTGCTCATATGTTGACCGTTATGCCCTTATTACCTTAAAACGTGATTTATGAAAATGTAAAAGTGTATAAACCTTAAATATTGATATATAAACTTGTATGCAAAGTTTGACATCAGTTTGACTTGTAGATTAAGAGTTATGATCATTATCGCAAAATTAATGCTTTATGTTAATAAAACGGCGTAATTAGCGTATAGCCTAGTTAAGCCTACTTTTTGATACCAAATATTTTACCCACTGATGTAATATATTATTTTGGGATTTTTAAAGATTTTTAATTAATTTTAGGCTGAGCATAACTAGTAGTCGTAGGCTTAATCCGGTAATTGTCGGTTTTGCCCTTACGGGCCATAAAATGAGTTTTACATATCTAAACGACTCCAAACCTTTTGCTACTGATCACATATGATAAATAAATTATTTTAAGCTTTCTGGAAATATAAAAATATCATATTTAAGTATCGGACCCGGAAATGGCCTTTAATCGCCTTATTTAGCGTTTTTAGCGCAAAGTATGTATTAAAATTATATTGGACATACCCGGGTTGATACCTACTGATAGAAGAGGCAAATTATAATATTTTAACAGTAAGAAAAGGTTGATAAACTCAGACTTCAGTGTTGAGCTTTTCGGCTTATGTGAAATTACCAAAATACCCCTACGGGGCATAGTTTGGTTAAAAATGATAAATTTCACATATATGCTTTATCTTACTGTTATAACTCATTAATTTGAGTATGTTTACTGATTACATCAGACCTGTAACTCAGTTAAACACTTAAACCCTTTTACAACCTTTAAAATGACCAAACTACCCCTACGGGGCCTAGTTTGTGTTTAAACACGTTTCGGGCATAATGAAAGACATCTTACTGATGTCACAACATATTTGAGGCATAATTAACTTACGAAACCTGTATATAGCTCTCATGAATACCCGTCACGCTTATTACGCGTACGGTTCGGTTTATGTAACAAATTTACATAAATTAGCCGAAACGGGTCAAACCTTAACGGTTTTACCTCAAAATTCAGAATGTGAATAATAAAACCATATTAAACAAGTCTTCAAACTTGTTGGATCTGAATCACATTCTATCCGGTCTTCGCTTAATCGTGCGTACCAACCGTATCTTGAAACTAGCCGGTCTAAGCTTAAGCTTAATAAAAGACCCGTTAGAATTCTAATAGGTTATTATAAACCTTCGTTCCAGATTAGGAGGACCAGTAAAAGCTACGTGCATTTTGCTTATTGTGATTAATACTTACTCAGGTAAATACTTTTAACTTATTTTCCCTATACGGGCTTGGGTTACGGTATATAGCATACCGCTTGATCGGGCATCAAATCTCCACCATTAAGTGGGTAGTTGAATAATTTGATCGGCTCGTTTAAATAGTCTTGTCACTTAAAGCCTTTGGGGGGTTAATGACCATGTCCCGGATATCCTTGGCATCATCTTACGAGATGGCCACGACCTGAGCACGGGGTGTATGCGTACACCTGTCAGTGTATAACTCTATGATGTGGTGTGTCTATTGATCTTTAACCCGGACAAGATCCGGGCTACTGAACGCACAAGTAACATGTAATTCGTTCACAAGATTATAATATTAAATAATTCTCCCAAGTTAAATAAAACGTTTATGCCACGTGCATCCAAACCAATTTTCAATCATTTTCCAAAATGAGTCAGTTGATTGTATTTACCAGTGTAAACTGACGTATTTTCCCAAAAAGACTGAATGCAGGTACTAAATGAAATTGGCTGGATTGTCTCCTTAGCATCAATAAAAGTCTCGCAAGCTTAGGATGCCTGAAGTCTGTTGAACCATTTTTTCATATTTTGTTTCGATCCGTTCTGTGGATAAACATCCGAACATTGTGATACTTGATATTACAATAATTAAATTCGGTTGTATTATATTTTAAATTTGCTTCCGCTGTGCATATTAAATATTGTGTTGTTTGACTATTACGTTTCCAACCACGTCACGATACTCCCCCACCGGTGACACGTGGAAAACGGGGTGTGACAGGTTGGTATCAGAGCCAACACTGAGTGAATTAAACACTAGCCTTTTGTGTTTAATCTCAGTTACACAATTGCACATATCTAAACCTTCGAGTCTAGACATATAACATAGGACAAATTCCACCTTTTTGGTTTTTGTTTTGTCCTTTAAATTTTATTTTGTTATTGTTATCTCATATTATAATGACAGGCTTAACAAAGATGCCTCCAAGATTCTTCAGAAGGAGGGGAAGAGGCAAGGGGCCGATCACCGCCCCAAACGACAACGAAGCAGGACCCTCGAATGTACGAGCTCCTTCGACAACAGAGAGTGATGATCCATGGCAAAACTGAAGGAACCTATTTGAGCCGGCCAGGCGATCGGTATCTCACAGCTCTACACCTCCGGTCCAAAACCCGTATGGGCCACAACCGGACTACGAGCCGAACAACCCCCAGCCTTCATATATACCATTGCAACGATCCCTGTCTCATCACTCGTATGGTGACCCCACACCCATCTTCCGAGGCCAATTTAATCCGGCCAATTACTTAGCAGAACCCGTGGGTTTTAACCCACTGGGGCCAGACGATCACTTCTCCGGTGATAACACGGACGACATGGATGAGGATACGGACCCCGTCGAACCCGCAAGTGGCACACCAAACCATCCGATCGAAATCTCCGATGGATCTTCATTCCACGGATCACCTTATGTTGGTCCGGACAGCTTTCAGGCGATGTTCACCAGACACGAGTGGTACTATACACCCCCTCACCACTCGTCGCCTCATGAGCAGCAGCAGCCGCAACAGCAGCAGCATCATCAAGATTCCTCTGAGGATCACCGATTTGTGGCAGTTACGCCACTATCTCCACCGCCGCCAGTACAGCCGGCACCTCCTCAACCGCCAAGGCGTAGGAGAACTGGTGCCCGAATGTCGTCACGAGCAGGGGACTTCCATTTCAGTTCCCCACGTCAGTCCAGTGCAAGTCACTATCCGCCACACCAGGAGGACCCACAAATGGGTGGACCTTCCCAACCAGCTGTTCCACAGCCACCGCCGATGGGTTTTGACAACCCAATACCAGCGTATACGGGTTCCATGGCATACAACCCGTTTGAACCGCCAAATCACCACAATTATGGTTACGCGGAGGCCGACCCTTACATGGTCGCGGCGAACTACAACACCCAAGGACCCTATGGAGATCCATTGGGGAGTAGGGTACCCAACACATGGGTACCAGATACCTCCTAGGCCTATTATTCGGACTCATTCGCAGCCGCCTAGGTTCTCTCCACCTGAGCATGAAGAACTCCTTCAGAGGTTGAATCAAGTTGAACGGGTATTTCACGAGGACCGCAGGGAGAGACAGACTTTCTTCCAAGGATTAGTAGGATTGATCAAAGGGAAGAATAAGAAGGACCATTGAATCCTTCCATTTTCTGTACAAGCCCCTGCGTGGGTGTATTTGGTTGTTAAGCCCCTATGAGGGTATGTGTGTTTGTATGTTTGCTTTGAGCCCCTGCGTGGGCCTATCCTTCCATAAACCCCTACGTGGGTATGTATGTGTGTTGATTTGACCCCTGCGTGGGTATGATGTTTATTTGTTTAAAGTCCCTGCATGGACTGGTTGTTGTTTAAAGCCCCTGCGTGGGCAAGTACTTGTTTAAAACCCCTGCGTGGGTAAGCTGTTATTTGAAAAGACCCGTTTAGGGCAACATGTAACCTATGTATAATTAATGGAATGTTTGTTTTATGAATTTCATGTTTGCCATTTTGTGCATAAATAATATATAAATGAAATAAATAAATTAAAATCATTCCTTTTGAAATAATCTGCCTATGTAATTATTAATTAAGAATCTTAGAGTGTGAAACCTAGCCTAGGGTCAATTATAAGACTGGGCCAAGATGGTAAGACCTGTTTAAAAGATTCAAATCCCTGTTAACATCTTAAAACATGTTAACACTCCTGGCAGAAGAGATTCGTTAAAATCACATGTCATTCTTATATGTATAAAGATTCTTTAGAAGATTCCAAACCCAATTATATGATCTCTGAATCATGGGTTAAGATCATCAATTAAGATGATCATATTTTACCATACGTGGTAATATGATGCCTACGGGCCCGGCTCACCTCCATATGAGCCAAAAGACAGAGGTAGCTATGACTCCCTGTCTGATAAGGGTAATGAACTAGGTTCAAACCTTAAAAGTCTTGATTCTCTGAAATCATATCTTATAATTTAAATTGTCCATGTGACTAAGCCTTATGTGCTAATATATATTGTTATTGTTTATGATTAGGATAAATTTTAATTGAAATCCTAAATTAATACGATTAATAAGTTAACCAAATATGGTCTCTGTTTACCATGGTTAACGAGTTACCCTAAGGGGTAATTCCATAATAAACTCCCAAATAAAATATTGTCCTTGTTTTCTGCAACAGTTCAATTCAAATGGCTGACTCAAATGAAATCAATAGCCATCCAGTGGAGCAAAATGAGAACGCCCAGATTACGTTAACGGGTGCTGAATTAAAAGCAATCATAGACGGCGCTGTTACACAGGCTTTGGAAAGGCAGTATGAAGAGTACAGTGGGACTCGTAGTAGGACCCAATCTACACAGCCTTCAAAGCCACCACCCAAGAAGGATGACCCGAAGAAAAGCAATGATCGACGCTCCTCGAACCACAGTGCTCCATCTCAACAGGTTATACGTAACCAAGGGCCCCGTGACAAGGGTTGCTCGTATAAATATTTTGTTTCTTGCAAGCCCCGGGATTTCACTGGGGAGAAGGGAGCCATAGACTGTATGACATGGCTGGATGAGATGGATACGGTTGTAGACATCAGCGGATGTGCTGAGAGAGACGTGGTCAAGTTTGTGTCGCAGTCTTTTAAGGGTGAAGCGTTAGCATGGTGGAGATCTCTGATGGAGGCCACCGGAAAAATCCCATTGTATAATATGTCGTGGGATCAATTTGTTGCCCTTATCAAGGAAAATTTCTGCCCTCAGCATGAGGTGGAGAAGATAGAATCTGATTTTCTATCCTTGGTGATGACGAACCTCGACTGTCAAGCTTACCTAACGAGCTTTAACACTATGTCTCGGTTGGTTCCATACCTAGTAACCCCGGAACCAAAACGGATAGCTCGTTTTATCGGTGGTTTAGCCCCCGAGATCAAGGCAAGCGTAAAAGCTTCTCGGCCAGCTACTTTTAGATTAGTAGCTGACATTTCCTTATCCCTCACTCTGGATGCGGTCAGGCAGAGATCGCTGAGGAATAAGGAGGCTGAGAAGAGAAAGCGTGAAGATGATGGTTCACGAAGGTCGAACAAGAAACACCGGGGGAACGGTGACAACAAGAAAGGATCTGAATCGAGGAAAGATGGGCATAAGTCTGATGAGAAGCCCAAATGCAAAATTTGCAAGAAGCAGCACTATGGAAAGTGTAGACTTGAGTCGAACTCACAGACTCAGTCAAAATCGTATGCTTGTGGCATTTGCAAGTCCACGGATCACAAAACCTTGGATTGCAAGAAGATAAAAGATGCAACGTGCTACCGTTGCAATGAAAAGGGCCACATTAAAACCAACTGCCCTAAGTACAACAAGAAGCCTGAGGAGGCTAAGAAGACTAATGCTAGAGTCTTCAGAATGGACGCAAAGGAAGCGGTTCTAGACGACAACGTTATTACAGGTACTTTCCTTGTAAATGACGTCTATGCTAGAGTACTATTTGATTCAGGTGCTGATAAGTCTTTCGTAGATCATAAGTTTTGTAAATTGTTGAATTTACCTGTCAAAACCTTAAGCGTAAACTATGAGGTAGAGTTAGCAGATGGTACAATAGAAACCATCTCAACTGTGTTAGATGGATGTGTTATATCCATTAAGAACCAATCTTTTCCTCTGTCTCTACTTCCGTTTAAGTTGGCCGGTTTTGACATAGTTCTGGGTATGGTCTGGTTATCTCATAACCAGGCCCAAATTGTCTGTAACATGAAGCAAGTAGTGATAAAGACTCCGTCTGGTGAATCACTTACCATTCGGGGAGATACCCAGTATGGGCTACCTGAGCAAGCGACTATGCTCAAGGCTTCAAAATGTTTAAAGAGGGGTTGTGTCATCTACATGGCACAAGTGATTATTGATGAGCCCAAACCAAAGATAGCAGACATCCCTGTCATTTCTGAATTCCCAGAAGTTTTTCTGGAAGAACTACCTGGTTTGCCACCAGATAGGCAAGTGGAATTCAGGATTGATATCATCCCCGGAGCAGCACCAGTTTCCAGAGCACCTTATAGGTTGGCGCCCACAGAGATGAAAGAATTAAGGACACAGCTAGACGAATTGCTAGCCAAGGGTTTCATTAAACCTAGTTCGTCTCCTTGGGGAGCGCCAGTCCTGTTTGTAAAGAAGAATGATGGATCGATGCGTCTGTGCATCGACTATCGTGAGCTTAATAAGGTCACGATCAAGAATAGATATCCTCTGCCCAGGATCGACGATTTGTTCGATCAGTTACAAGGGGCCAGTTATTTCTCAAAAATTGATTTGAGGTCAGGCTACCATCAACTGAAGGTCAGAGATGAAGATGTGCATAAAACTGCATTTAGGACTCGTTATGGTCATTACGAGTTCCTAGTGATGCCTTTTGGGCTTACTAATGCACCGGCTGCATTCATGGATCTCATGAATCGAGTTTGCAAGCCATACTTGGATAAATTTGTTATCGTCTTCATCGATGATATCCTTATTTATTCAAAGAACCAAGCTGACCATGAGAAACACCTTCGATGTATTCTCAAACTCCTGCATCAGGAGAAGCTCTATGCCAAATTCTCCAAGTGTGAATTTTGGCTTCGTGAAGTCCAATTTCTTGGACATGTGGTCAGTGAGCGTGGTATCCAGGTGGATCCCGCTAAAGTTGAAGCTGTTATGAATTGGCAAGAGCCAAAGACGCCTACAGAGATTCGTAGCTTCCTGGGATTGGCAGGATATTACAGGCGCTTCATTGAAAATTTTTCAAGGATTGCTGCACCCCTAACTTCCTTGACCAAGAAGAAAGTAAAGTTCGTTTGGGGCCCTAAGCAGCAAGAGTCCTTCGATGTTTTGAAAAAGAAGTTGAGCAACGCTCCTGTGCTGACATTACCTGAAGGCACTGGAGAATTTGTAGTTTATTGTGATGCATCACACACTGGCATGGGGTGTGTGCTTATGCAAAAAGGCAAGGTTATTGCCTATGCATCACGACAGTTAAAGGTGCACGAAAAGAACTACACCACCCACGACTTGGAATTGGGTGCCGTTGTGTTCGCACTGAAACTGTGGAGGCATTATCTGTATGGAATCAAGTTTGTGATTTATTCTGATCACAAGAGCCTCCAGCATCTGTTTAATCAGAAAGAATTAAACATGAGGCAACGCCGTTGGATGGAGACCTTGAATGATTATGATTGTGAAATCATGTACCATCCCGGCAAGGAAAATGTAGTCGCTGATGCCTTGAGTCGAAAGGAAAGGATGAAACCCATCCGAATCAATGCCAAGCGCATGGAGATAAAGAATAATTTGATGGAAAGGTTGTTAGCTGCACAGAAGGAAGCTGTGTTGG
This sequence comes from Helianthus tuberosus, assembly GCA_030545235.1. Classification (NCBI taxonomy): domain Eukaryota; kingdom Viridiplantae; phylum Streptophyta; class Magnoliopsida; order Asterales; family Asteraceae; genus Helianthus; species Helianthus tuberosus. The sequence continues at coordinate 26,988 of JARYGA010017306.1, read as the reverse complement.
AAGCTAACTATCCTAATGAAAAGTTAGGAGTAACTGAGGAGCAGTTGACTCTTAGCAAGGACTGAATTCTGCGATTGAATGGACGGATATGGGTTCCAACTTATGGAGGACTTCGAGATGTCATCCTCCAGGAAGCTCATAGTTCCAAATACTCCGTTCATCCTGGAGCTGATAAGATGTACCAGGATCTGAAGGCAAATTATTGGTGGATAGGCTTGAAGAAGTCTGTAGCCACTCACGTAGCTAAATGCTTGACATGTGCGCAAGTCAAAGCCGAGCATCAGAAACCGTCAGGTTTGCTACAACAGCCTGAACTTCCTACGTGGAAGTGGGAAATGGTAACGATGGATTTTATTACCAAGTTACCTAAGACCAGGAAAGGAAATGATACGATATGGGTTATAGTTGACAGACTGACTAAGTCAGCTCATTTCCTACCCATCAAGGAGACTTATAGCTCCGATATGTTAGCCCAGTTATACGTGGATAAGATTGTAGCCTTACATGGCATACCTGTGTCTATTATCTCTGATAGAGATACTAGATACACGTCACATTTTTGGAAGAGTTTCCAACAATCTTTGGGCACACGTTTGAATTTTAGTACGACTTACCATCCTCAGACTGCCGGTCAGAGTGAGCGTACTATTCAAACGTTGGAAGACATGCTACGTGCATGTGCGATCGATTTGGGTGGTGGTTGGGATAAGAACTTACCATTAATCGAATTCTCCTACAACAATAGCTACCACACCAGCATAAAGGCTGCGCCTTTTGAGGCATTATACGGTAGAAAGTGTAGATCGCCAGTTTGTTGGGCGGAAGTTGGAGATGTCCAGTTATCAGGACCAGAGATCGTGTTCGAAACGACGGACAAGATTGTCCAGATTCGTGACCGTCTCAAAGCTGCCCGGGATAGGCAGAAGAGTTACGCTGATCCACAGCGTAAGGATTTTCACTTCGAAGTAGGTGACAAAGTCCTACTTAAAGTGTCACCCTGGAAGGGGGTGATGCCATTTGGTAAGTGCTTCGCTGATGAATCACTGGTTATACCACATACAGATGTACACATAGACGAGAGCTTGAAGATTGTGGAAAAACCTTTGTCGATTGAAGATCGACAGGTAAAGAAGCTTCGAAGGAAGCAAGTACCGATCGTAAAGGTCAAATGGGATGCCCGTAGAGGTCCCGAATACACGTGGGAGGTTGAATCCACGATGAAAGAAAAGTACCCTTACTTATTTCAGTAAATCTCGGGTCGAGATTTATTTTAAGGGGGTGAGGATGTAACACCTCGAAAATTTACGTCCTATAATGTGTAGACACGTGTCAAATGTTTAAACGTGTGAAAGAAATATTATAGAAGGACTAAAGTTGACAAACATGGAAAGTATGTGAATATACGTATTCTAAGTGTCAACTGTGAATAAATATAATGTACATTAACCCTACACGATGCTCATACCTTCAAACGAATAAATCATGGATCATACGAAACTAAAAGTGAGAGATTGCAAACTACAGGGACCAAATGTGTCAACATGTTTAATTTATACCTCTGAGTGACCTTTTGACAACCCGAAGCTTTTTAAATATAAATTATGCTCAATAGAATGCGCTATAAAAAGTTCATGAAGTTTCGTTAACGTATGAGAAAGTTATGATCAAATTCGTGTGCGAAGTGTTAAAGCGTACACGTTGGAAGTTAGGACTTTTCGGGTGACAATAAAGTTACCCGGGGACTTGGAAAAGTGGGTATATGTTTTAAAACCTTATTAGATCGATTATAAGGGTTTACCATGCAAGAAAACAAGTGCCTAATCGAGTTTTGAAGAGCCAAGGACCAAATCGCAAAAGATAAAACAAGCTGAGTTTTGCAGGTCGTCGCGCCACGCGAGGGTCCCTCGCGCCACGCGAGGGATGCCCAGTTCCGGAAAATATGGCTGTTGTCTGCAATGGCTGTTATGCACGACCTTTACCTGATTTTTCACATCTCTTGGCCCCTAAAGCACCCCCTAGGCACTAGTAACAAGTTTTGATCAGTTGTGGGCACTAGTAGGCTTGTTTGTCAATCAAATGTGGTGAGTAAATCCACTATAAATAGGCCTTCAAGTCACAAACATTCTCACACCAATTCCTTCAACATTCTGATCATTCCTGGAGCTCCAACCTGCTTTCAAGAGTTCTCTAATCAAGCTTAGGACCTTTGTAAGTTGCCTAACTTTCTCTAATTACTTTTAGCTTAGTTAATTAGCTAAAAGTCAAACCGTCGTAATTACGGTTTGACTTCGAGATTAGTCAACAATGGCTCAGTCATATCTCGAATTAAAAGTAGTTATATGTTGGTATTTATGTGGGTAATAAAACCTCAAAAGGGTTTCCCCTGATCACCACTCTAACCAGGTCAAAAGTCGGGTCAAACTAGTTTAGAAAAAGTCAACAGGAAGCTTAAAATGTCATTTATGCATAATTAACATTATAGACCATATACAACCTGTTTGATCATTGTTATAACTTAGTAATAAGTGTAAGAACATGTCTAAACATGTTCAACCCGACAATTTCCTGTTTGGACCCGGTTCGGAACCGAAAGTCACATAGTTTGACTTTCACTTTGACTTTCAGTTCTGACCCGTTAAGGCATGTTTTAGAAATTCCTTAGAGCTTTAGTTGGACTAGGTTACATGTTAGAACAACCCTCTGTGATTATACACCTTGGTTCATTAGTTATCCAATTAATATGCATGTTTCCGTTAATTGCTCATATGTTGACCGTTATGCCCTTATTACCTTAAAACATGATTTATGAAAATGTAAAAGTGTAGAAACCTTAAATATTGATATATAAACTTGTATGCAAAGTTTGACATCAGTTTGACTTGTAGATTAAGAGTTATGCTCATTATCGCAAAATTAATGCTTTATGTTAATAAAACGGCGTAATTAGCGTATAGCCTAGTTAAGCCTACTTTTTGATACCAAATCTTTTACCCACTGATGTAATATATTATTTTGGGATTTTTAAAGATTTTTAATTAATTTTAGGCTGAGCATAACTAGTAGTCGTAGGCTTAATCCGGTAATTGTCGGTTTTGCCCTTACGGGCCATAAAATGAGTTTTACATATCTAAACGACTCCAAACCTTTTGCTACTGATCACATATGATAAATAAATTATTTTAAGCCTTCTGGAAATATAAAAATATCAGATTTAAGTATCGGACCCGGAAATGGCCTTTAATCGCCTTATTTAGCGTTTTTAGCGCAAAGTATGTATTAAAATTATATTGGACATACCCGGGTTGATACCTACTGATATAAGAGGCAAATTATAATATTTTAACAGTAAGCAAAGGTTGATAAACTCAGACTTCAGTGTTGAGCTTTTCGGCTTATGTGAAATTACCAAAATACCCCTACGGGGCATAGTTTGGTTAAAAATGATAAATTTCACATATATGCTTTATCTTACTGTTACAACTCATTAATTTGAGTATGTTTACTGATTACATCAGACCTGTAACTCAGTTAAACACTTAAACCCTTTTACAACCTTTAAAATGACCAAACTACCCCTACGGGGCCTAGTTTGTGTTTAAACACGTTTCGGGCATAATGAAAGACATCTTACTGATGTCACAACATATTTGAGGCATAATTAACTTACGAAACCTGTATATAGCTCTCATGAATACCCGTCACGCTTATTACGCGTACGGTTCAGTTTATGTAACAAATTTACATAAATTAGCCGAAACGGGTCAAACCTTAACGGTTTTACCTCAAAATCCAGAATGTGAATAATAAACCCATATTAAACAAGTCTTCAAACTTGTCGGGTCTGAATCACATTCTATCCGGTCTTCGCTTAATCGTGCGTACGAACCGTATCTTGAAACTAGCCGGTCTAAGCTTAAGCTTAATAAAAGACCCGTTAGAATTCTAATAGGTTATTATAAACCTTCGTTCCAGATTAGGAGGACCAGTAAAAGCTACGTGCATTTTGCTTATTGTGATTAATACTTACTCAGGTAAATACTTTTAACTTATTTTCCCTATACGGGCTTGGGTTACGGTATATAGCATACCGCTTGATCGGGCATCAAATCTCCACCATTAAGTGGGTAGTTGAATAATTTGATCGGCTCGTTTAAACAGTCTTATCACTTAAAGCATTTGGGGGGTTAATTGTTGGATCTGAGTTTGTTTCTGATTGTATTTTCGTTTGAAATTAAGATGGAAATGAAAGAGTTGTGCAGCGGAATTAAGATGAAAACAAACTTTGCATACAATCAAACGAGAGTAATACTTTAATCAAACATCTTTACACAATGAATCGAAAGATTGAATTTGTTTCAACAACGATTACAATGATTGATGAATGAATGCAAACTCCCCCTCAGCCAGAGCTCAGTAGTTTGTTCGTGCAAAGAAGACGATGTGGTGAAAGAGCTAATAGAACAGTACAAAGTACTGAACTATTTATAGGCACTTGCAAACCACTGAGCATCTTAGCTGACGTCACCATGAAAGTGACATCTAACCTCCTAACAAACTCTAACCTCTGATCTATACAAACTCTGATGTACTAACTACTGCTATTACATTTCTTTACATAAAAGATACTTAAACAGCTGCTGCATCCTTCCACTGCTGTGAACCCAGCAGTGCCTGTCCGGATCAGCAGTACTTGACTCAGGGCAGTAGATTGAGTTAGCAGAGCTTTGGTCTTCCATCAGTCTTTGACATTGGTCAGTAGATGCAAAGCAGCAGTTGTAAGTCAGCACTTAGTAAGATCAGCAGATAGGAGGTCAGCAGATATAAAACCACTTTCAAGGGGAGAGATTTGCATGAACTAACTGTAATCGTCTGCTTATTCTGGATCCACTGCTCTGATCCAGTTTTGGCTTTAATTATCTGTTCCTCTGATAGGGTTCAATCCCAACAATCTCCCCCTGGAACAGATAATGCCAAAACTCTTCATTATTTGTGGAAGACTTTATTGCCTCATCAACAGTTCCCTTATCTGACCTTTAAATTGTAATTCAAAGTCTAGGGCATTTGTATCTTCATCATCCCTGCTAAGTGGAAGATCAAGGAGATCCTGCAAATCTTCAAGACTCAGGCCAAGAGCTTGTTCCCTTGATATTTTCTCCACTTCTCCACCAGACCTGAGCAAAGTCAATACGCAGGTCTGTTTGTCAGTTTCCCACTTTTGTATTTTTGAGCCTGGTGGGTTTCTTGGGAGATGTTTATTTGCAGAAGTATTTGGTGAGGCTGGCCTATTCATGGCTGGCTGAGCAGCACTTGCAGATTGTTCCAATTCAAGATCTTCCTTTATAATTACTTTCGTGCCTGCTTTTACAATGGCATCTCCAGCTAAAAGATCTTGAATTGTTTCCATACTAAACTGGTTTTTTCTCCTTCTTTTGTAGATGGCAGCACCAGCTGGAGCAGTGGTTCTTTTGACTTGCAGCTTTGGTGGTCTTTTAGAAACCTCTGCTTTAGAATAGTCAGGCTTTTGAGGAACATTTGGGTCTTTCTTTCTTAGTTCCTCCAACCTTTTGTAGGTTGCCCTGACTCTATCTTCTCCCCACTTTGTCACAGAGTTCTTTGACCCATAATCAGCTACAATCAGCTCCTCTTTCATTCTCCTCAACTCTAGCATCTTCTCAGCTTCAAATTGTTTGAATTTTTCAGGAGGAGTCTGCTTGACCTTATTTTTGATCATGTCTTGAATCCTGGCTGCTTCTTTTTCAAGCTCAGGAATGGTCCAGTTCTTGTACATGTTTTTCTCCCCCTTGTATTTCTTGTAGGTCATGATGTTTTCAATGTAGTCTTTCCTTAAGGACTCATCTGCCCTTTCAGAAATTTGCTGACATACATTTTTTGCAAAGCGTTCCATAGCATTGACCTGTGAGAGTAAGAACTGATAGTTTTGTTGAAATTCTCTATCAGATTTCCCTTTTCTGTTTTTGATTGCAATATCCTCTGCCTGTTTGGCCTTGAGTTTCAAGTATTCTTCAATATTATTTGGCCTGGGATATTATGCAATTGATGGCAAACTCCTTTTGGCTGGGTCATCCTCATAATAAAAAGATTTTATTTCTTCCCTTACTGCAATGAGTTCTAGAGGAAATGAGACACCAGCAGGAGGTAGTGGTTTTACACTTTGAGCTGAAGAGAGAGGTATGGGTTTTGGAATAGTGACAAGTGATAGGGATTTTGAAGATGTTGGTGGTGGTGGAGGTGAATCATCATCTGATATATAAATCCTTCTTCTTTTTGTTTTAGAGGAAGCAGATGATGTTTTGGGTGGATCAGTGGTAGTAGATTGTATGGCAGTGGTTTGTGATTGACTAACAGTTGTTGAAACAACTGGTGTTTCAACCACTGTTGTCATTACAACAGATGTTATAACATCTGTTGTCTTCTGCTTTTTGTCAGCAGGTGAAAGTGGTGGTGAAATGGTTTTTGATGGTGACAGTGGTAATGGTAATGTAGTAATTGTGGTGTGTGTTGAAGTGGGAACAGCTGTTGAAACCACTGAAGTACCAGCAGTAGTTGATACAGCAGGAGTTACAACAGCTGTTTGAGTGGAGGTTTTATGCTGATGGCTTTTGGATGGTGGTTTTGGAGGCTTTGGAAATCTGGATGGGATGGACTTAGCTTTTCTTTTTGTCTTCGGATTTTTAGAATCTTTAGAACCAGAACAACCCTGCTCATACAGCTCCATGAAAGCTCTTTTCTCCTCATTCCACCTTGAAACATCCTTTGCCATTCTATCTCTTTTTACACTTGCTACTCCTTCATCAAGTGCTTCTTGAGTAGCATCAACCTTTTTACTACCATCTGGCATAGGAATTTTTCTGGTCATAGCATCCTTTTCAGGTTCAATGTAGAGACCATCATCTATTCCTTTCTTCTTCCACTCCTGAATTTTCTCCCCCTTTTTGGCATTATCGTTTGGGAGTTGATCAATGAAAAGTACTGTTGGAGGAGCAGTGCCAGTGGTTTGCAGGATCTGAGTTTTGAGAGCCTTTAAATCAGCCTGAGTGTTTTTGAACCTTGACTCCATTGCATTTCTCAGCTGTTGGACATGTTTCTCATGTTGCTGATCTGCTAATTGTGCTTGTTGATGGAGAAAAGGTTGAAACAAGTTCCAGAGCTCATTTGTAGCAGGTGCCCTTTGTGGAGCAGGTGCTTGAGGTGGAATAGCAGTTGATTGTACCTTTTGTACTTGTAACACCTGTTGTAGCATATCTTTGAGTTCTGCAACAGAGTTATCAAGTTTTTCAATGCGATCCGTCAATTTCTGGTACTTTAAATCATCACCCAATTTAATGGGATCATCTGATTTCCCACTAGCAGTGGTTTTATCAGTGGTAGATGTAGGGAGTATACTCCAAACATTAACCACTGATGCCCCCTTTTTCTTGGTACTGGGGTCTTCTTCCTTCAACACTTGACAACCTTTTGATGTTGCCAGTAGGATAGATAAATCCACTGGTGGTTGGTAGAGGTGCTATAAAAGGAATTGCCTCCAAGGAAGTCTTATTAATGTAACCACTGTCCAAATGTAACCCAGTGGGTGTAACAATTGTAGTGGCTGCTTCACTTGGATTACCACCAAGAGTTACTTGTAACTCAAGGGGTCTAACCTCCTCAGGTTGTGTTGGTGGGTTAGCAAAGATTGATACAGCAGACCCAGTCAGTGGTTGAGGCATATTCTCATTGATAGGTGATTGAGAAGGACTGGTTAATGCCTGGTTCAAATCAATTGCATCCAACAGCAGTTTAGTTGGTGGGGGAATTGTGGATGTAAAGGGTGGTGTAGAAAGTGGATTTGCCCCGGGTATTGAGCTGTGGATGATAGAAACGAGTGTTTCCAGAGCATCATGATGTGGAGACCCTATTTGTACAACCTGTTCTTTTTGTGAAGAAGCAGGAGGAGTTTCGGTTATGGGTTGAGATATTTGTACCAACTGCTGTGAGGAAGTAGCAGCAGTGGTTTCTTGTGACTTTTGTGTTGTCACTGGCAGGAGCTCTGGTATCTCATCCTCCAGAGATGCCTTTTTGATGGTTTTAGGGGGGGGGGGGTTTGTGTTTTTCTTTTTGTTGGCCTTTTGGTAATTTTAGGTGTGGGTTTCAAAACAGTTGTGCTGCTGCTTTGATCACCTTGAGCAGTGGGCTCAGCAGCAGATACCTGAGGAGCAGTTGTAACTGTTAAAATCTGCTCAGGCACCTCTGCTTGTGTTTTGCAAGGTGCTAACATTCTTGAAAAAGTTTCAGTTGTTAAACTGTTTATTTGAGTAGAATCACCTTGGTTTATTACAGCTAAATCATCCTTACTGAATTTCTTTGAAAAATAGTAACTTAAAAACCTTGGAAACAGTAAGAATGATTTTGTTTCAACATTATTAACCAAATCTTTAAAAATTTCCCGAGAATAGTTAAAATTTTCTCCTTGAAGAATAGCATATCCCAGATTTTGAATCTTTAAAGGGATTTCATTGAAAGAAGTGGTTTTATTTGAAGCACATAGTAGGAGGGTATGAAATAAAAATCTGGTTGCAGAAGGAAAATAACCTTTTTCTAAGGTAATTTTCTTCATCATTGTGGCTTCATACCCTCTCTCAATGAAGTCAGTTTGCAACTCGTTTTTAGTGAAAGAGATTTTACCTTCTTGATCATCGAGTTGAAAGACCTCTGAAATGGATTGTGGCGTGATTTGGACAGCTTTACCCTTTAGAGAAGATTTTATGGTGGTTGCAGTGTCTCCTTGTTTTTCAAGGGTTGCATTCTTCCAGAACTCCCTTTGGGTCGCCAAATAGATTGGTGCATCGGCGGTGAACAAAGTTTTGTACTTTGATTTTGCCATGATATCAATGATGGAATTGAAAACATTTGTGGTTCCTGGTTTTGTGAGAAGACCCAGGAGATTGTGAGATGGTTTATGTGGAATTTCAGTGGAGATTGCCTTTTGAGAGGCTGTTTTCGAAGATGATTTAGAGGAGGGTTTTGAAGATGACTTCGATTTTGTCATTTTGAAGATGAATGATCGAAGAAATTTGTGAGAGATGAGAAGAAAAACTGCTTTGAGAAGAGAATTTTTAAGAATTCAATTCGACAGTAAAACCCTGTTTTGGTGGTGAGTGGGGGATTTTATAGGGAAGAAAGTGAATGCTGAGGTGGCAGTCGTTACAAAAGGTCTGACCAATATGTACTGCCTACGTGACAACCCCTGGTGAAAGTGAAGGACAGTACTTTTGTGAAAGTGACTGATGAAGGCAGTGGTATGGAAGTAGTGGATGATTTTCACTATCAGTGGATAACATATCAGTGGATAAGACACTGCTTTTGAACAACAGAGTTTATCAAAGGAATGAGAGAGCAGGGGTTGACTTTCAGCAGTGGACAGACTTTTGAATTAGAGCAGACTTTTGAACAATCAGTGGTCAATGGCAGACTTTTAAGGATTTTAATTAAAAATATCATTTTTAGCTATTTTTAAGGATGGAGTTTTGATTTTCTGAAAACATTTTGTTGCTTTTATTCATAGAAAAACAAGATGTTGCTTGTTATTCCATGTTCAGCATCCCAATTCTAGAGACCAAGCTTTCAAAAGTGGCTGTATCAAGTGCTTTTGTGAGCACATCTGCCAGCTGATCTTTAGTTGGGACATGATGCAGAGAAATCAAACCTTTTTCATAGCAATCCCTCACAAAGTGATGTCTGATGTCAATGTGTTTGGTGGTTGAATGAGAAACTGGATTTTTGATGATATTTTCTGCTGCCTGGCTATCCAACATGAGTGGTGTCTTTAAGGCAGTGATACCAAAATCCAGTAACTGATTTTGAAGCCACAAGAGTTGGGCTGTACAGCTTGCAGCATCAATGTATTCAGCTTCAGCAGTGGATGTTGAAACAGCTGCTTGCTTTTTGCTTTGCCATGAAACTAAGCAATCACCTAGAAACTGGCACCCTCCTGATGTGGACTTCCTTGTGGTGTGACATCCAGCAAAGTCACTATCTGAGAAACCTGAAAGCTTGATGTTCCCATTAGCTGGATACCAGATACCAAGTGTGGGAGCACCTTTTATGTATCTGAAGATCCTTTTTACAGCAATGAGATTTGATTTTCTGGGAGCTGATTGACTTCTTGCACAGACACATGTTGTAAACATGATGTCTGGTCTAGATGCAGTTAGGTACAATAAAGACCCAATCATGCTTCTATAAAGTGTTTGGTCAATTAGCTCATCCTTTTCATCAGACATGACTAGCTTATTTGTTGCCATGGGTGTGCTGCATGGTTTACAATCATTCATATCAAATTTGGTTAAAAGTTCTTTAGCATATTTGCTTTGATGAATGAAAGTTCCATTTTGTAATTGCTGGACTTGGAGACCAAGAAAGCATTGCAGCTCACCCATTGCACTCATTTCAAACTCTGCTGTCATGAGTTCTCTAAACTCTTCACACATTGAGTTACATGTGCTTCCAAAAATAATGTCATCCACATAAATCTGGACAATCATTAAATCCTTCCCTCTCCATTTTAAAAACAATGTTTTATCAATGGTACCTCTTTTGAAACCATTTGAGAGTAGGAAGTTGGAAATAGTTTCATACCAGGCCCTTGGTGCTTGTTTCAGGCCATACAAGGCTTTGTTTAGCCTGTAGACATGATCTGGATAGAATGGATCCTCAAAACCTGGAGGTTGACAAACATATACCTCTTCTTGAATTGTACCATAGAGGAAAGCACTTTTGATATCCATTTGAAACACCTTCATATTGTGGTTGACAGCAAAGGCCAGGAACAGTCTAATGGCTTCCAATCTTGCAACAGGGGCAAATGTTTCATCATAATCAATCCCCTCTTCCTGTCTGTAACCTTGAACCACAAGCCTGGCTTTATTCTTGACAACAATACCCCTTTCATCAGTTTTGTTCTTGAAGACCCACTTTGTGCCAATGGGACTAACCTCTTCTGGCAGTGGTACAAGCTCCCATACTTGTTGTCTTTTAAACTATTGGAGCTCCTCTTGCATGGCTTCTACCCAGCTGTTGTCTTTCAGTGCCTCTTGGTACTTGACTGGCTGATGGAGTGATAGAAAACCAGCAAAAAGACAAATGTTTTGGGTTTGGCTTCTTGTGAGCACCCCTTCATTTATGTTGCCAATGATTTGATCAGGTGGATGAGATCTCAAGAAGATTAAATCTCCTTGGTATGGTATGATAGCATTGGTTGGTGAAGGCTGCAAATGTGTATCATCTGAGCTAACCATTGCTGGGGACTTTGATGATCCAGCAGTGGCTTCAAAAGGTGGTGGAATAGGAGGTAATGAAGTGGACAACTGCTGACTTTTATCCACTGTTTGAGGACTTTTGTCAGCAGTGTTTGAGGATGTGGAAGCAGTGGTTGATGGGCTACTTTGGTCAACAACGGTTGAGGTAGCAGTGGTTGAGCTTTGACAGCTGTTTTGAACAGCTGGTGCTTTTCCCTTTGTGGCAGACCTTTGAGGGATGATGATTTCATACCCATAGTCTGGTGTTGTATCCTCTGATGGACCTGCACTGTTAGTCTTGACAGCAGTATTTTCAAAAGTAAATTTTTCAAGATCAAATAAATCTGCAGGGTTTGCTGGGATTTTCATTGATGAAAGTTCATTGAACTTAACATTCAAAGTCTCCTCCACTGCCTTGGTCCGTGTATTGAACACTTTGTAGGCCTTGGCAGTGGTTGAGTATCCCAGATGATAACCACAATCAATTTTGGCTGCAAATTTTGAAATGGAATCTTTTAAGTTCAAAATAAAGCATGGGCAGCCAAACACCTTGAAGTATGAAATCAGTGGTTTAATTTTATACAGAATTTCATAGGCAGTCTTTTTGTGCCTGGGGTTTATTAAAACTCTGTTTTGAACATAGCAAGCAGTGTTTACTGCCTCTGCCCAGAAAGTTAATGGCAAACCTGAATCTGCAAGCATGGTTCTGGCAGCCTCAATCAGAGTTCTGTTCTTCCTTTCCACTACCCCATTCTGCTCTGGTGTTCTAGGGATACTGTACTGCCTTACAATCCCTTTCTTCACACAGAAGGCATCCAACTCCCTATTTTTGAATTCTGTGCCATTGTCACTCCTGAAGCTTTTCACTGGAAGGTCAAATTGCTTTTCAACCTGTGTTACAAAGTCTTGCAAAATGCCTGCAGTCTCATCTTTTGAGTGTAAAAAGAAAGTCCATGTAAACCTAGAAAAGTCATCAACAATAACCAAACAATATCTTTTCTTTTTGAGGCTCATGACTTGAACTGGGCCAAACAAATCCATGTGTAGCATTTGCAAACACTGGGTTGTTTTGGACTCTTCAATGGACTTGAAAGAACTTTTATGCTGTTTTCCTTTTAAACAGGAAACGCAATGTTCAGGGCATGAAAACAATTTTTGTGGTAGGCCTCTCACCAAACCATTTTTTGAAATTTCTGTGATTGTCTTAAGATTTGTGTGACCCAGCCTTCTGTGCCAAAGTTCTGTCTCTTTGTTAGAGGCAGCTGAGAACAGACAGGCATCAGCTCTGGGACACTCTTTTGACATGTCAACAACATAAACATTGCCACTTCATTGAGCAACAAGTTTAGTTTGACCAGTTTTGATTATTGCTTCAATCTTTTTAACCATTTCTGGTCCAACAATCCTACAACAGTCTTTTGTGAAGAATGACCCAAATCCCTTGTCACTCATTTGGGACACACTCAGAAGGTTGAATTTTAGATTGTCTATTAGATTGACATTTTCAAATTTTACATTTCCAGATTGCACTGTTCCAGACCCCAGAACTTTCCCTTTACTATTATTCCCAAAGGATATATTACCCCCTCCATGGATTTTAAAGTCTTTGAGGAGGGCTTTACATCCTGTCATGTGCCTGGAGCCTCCACTATCTACATACCAAAGACTATCAAAGCATGCAGAAGCTCCCTGCACATGAAGTAAACGGATTAGTTCATTAAGGTCTCCAAAGCCAACAAGGCTTTGGATGGGGTCTCAACAGTGTCTGGGATGGATGCAGAATGGTGGACAGTGGTTAGGTCAGGAGTTTGAACTGTTTTAGGACAGTGTTTCTCTAACCACTGTTGTGGGTCCTGACCAATCATCTGCTGGTAACCAAAAGGATGCCTGTTCACTTTGGGTTTAGAGGGCCTTTTGTAGGCCTCATAAATGTGAGGAATCCTTTGGTAAGACTGTTTTTCTCTGCCTTTTATGAACTGATTGGCAGGGGGTGCATCAGTAACCTGAACATCTCTTTTGACAGATGTTTGGTTCAGCTGTTTTGTAACAGCTGTTTGAACTGGCACAAACAGTGGTTGTTTCTTGGTGAATTTGACAGATGTTGATGATGATGATGGACTCAAGGATGTTTTAGCAATGTACTCATTCTTTTTCACATCAAAGTTTTTGAGATACACACATGCTTGAGTTTTGTGGTTTGTTTTACCACAGACAATGCAACCTTCAGCTGAAACAATGACACTTGTTCTGTTTAAATCATAAGCTTTTAAGTGGAAACAATCTTTTGTTAGATGATTCCTTTTCTCACAGAATTCACAAAACAAGTTATCAATTTTTTCTTTCTTCTTTCTCTTTTCAGACTCCTTTGCAGCAGAGGTTTTAACCACTGCTGGGATGTCCTTGAGAGGTATGACTTTAGCTTTTGGAGCCTTGACACCATCAGTTGATGTAAAGTCCATTGGCTTGAAATTTTCAAGAATGTCACACTCATCAGACCATTTTGGTTTAAACTGGTATTCTTCAAGCTCCTCAAAAGTAGAGGATTCCATTGGTCTGTCAAGTGTGATTTTGTTACCAAGTTTGTCAGTGATTTTCACTTCTTGGCCATTCTTGTTTGTGGGGATGAACTCAGTGGTTACATCAGTGGTTTGAACAGATTTTTCAAAAGCAGTGTTTTCATCATCATGTTTTCCATAGCCAACCCCAAATTTCACATTGCTTTTTCTCTGTTTTTAAAGCATAACCTCATATCCTCTGCAGGATTCCACCCATCTTTCACAAGTAATCCGGGTGGATTCCAACTCCTTTTTGCAAACTTGGTATTTTTCTACCATAGTTTGAAGTTGGGTTTTGGTTATGCTTTGCTCTTCTTTTAAACAGCTGATCTCTTTTTCCTTTTCGGTAAATTTGTTTTTAAGTTCTTTTAAAGACTTTTCAAATTTAACCTCATCAGTCAAGATTTTATCCCGAAGGTTTTCATTCACCTCTTTAATGTTAGCAAAAGCAATTATGCAATTGTCAGAACACAGTTTTTCAAGAACTTGAGGAGATACCTTGGCAGCTGCCATCATTGCACAATCACATTGATGATCTTCTTCATCATCAGCTTTCACCTTCTTTTCACCAGCCTTTTCTTCTTTCTCTTCTTCTTTGTCCTCTACGGACCATGGATCTGTCATTGGTTCAATCAGGGTACCTGAACTTTCTCTCAGCAGTAGTTCACCAGCCACAGCAGTAACCACTGCTTCAGTCACATCTTCCACTGTTTCAAAGCACTGCTGTTCCTCCTCAGTTTCAACCCCCTCCTGTATTGACTCTAATGCCATCAAACAAAACTCATCATGTGAAGAATCATTAGAAGCATAGAGTGCAAAATTTTCATCACTAAGATCATCAGGCATACTGCTCCAGTCAACAAACCCTTGAGTGAAAAAACTTTGTTGATCTGGTTGTGCTGCTGCTGGAGCAGTGGTTTGAGGTGCAACAGTTTGCACTTGTACCTGGGGAGCAGGGGTTTGAACATATTGGATTTGTGGAACAGTAGTTTGGACATAGTGTACTGGCACAGGGGCAGCAGCATAGTGAGCAGTGTTCACTTGAGCTGCTGGGGTATACTGGCATAGTGCACAGTGCTTTGGTTTTGAGGTCTAGGATTTGAGCTAGGATGAGTAATTATGGGACCAGTAGTTTGACTCCTACATTCCCTAGCGAAATGTCCCAACCTATTACACTTGTAGCACTTGATTTTCGATTTATCCAACCCAACCCTTAGATTCCCATGCAAACCTGGGAATTTTCGCCCTGTTCTCTTGTAAAATTTGCTAGTTCTAACACTTAGCAAAGCCAGTTAGTGCAGGATGTCCATTTCCTCTAAGTCAGTGGGATCGAAATGTTGTAAATCATTGAGTTCAAAGCTTAGATTATCTGACATCTGGTTTTCGTTTGCAGTGAATGCATAACTTGCAGAGTGAGGATCAGGGTTGTTAAAATTTGCACCAGCAGTTATGTCAATGAAGTGATCATAACCCTGATCCTTACCACTGCTCCCAGATTCTTCTTGACCCAGAATAGCAGTATTACCGAAAGTGTAATCCTCAGTAGCTTTTCCTGACTCTTGTAACCTCCTTTTCTGGTTCAACTCCCTTTCATAGGTCAGGAGTCGACCGTGGAGTTGGCTCAAGGTCAGATCCTTGAACTCAGATGAGTTTCGGGTGACGAAAGCTATTGTGTCCCATTTTTCTGGCAGTGACCTGAGGAACCTGCTATTTTGAGTTGAGTTTGTAAAAGTGGTGTTAACAAGCCTCAGTTCACTGATGAGACAACTGAAACGCTCAAATTGTTGCGTTAGTGATTCACCTTTAACGTAGCAAAATGTTTCATACTGTTGGTTCAGGATTTCCCTGTTGTTTTCTATGACTTCTTCAGTCCCCCCAAACTGTTCCTTAAGTGCATCCCATAACTCTTTGGCACTGTTACAATGTAACGGTCCAGCATATATCTCATTGGGCAGCGTTGATGCTATGATGCTAAAAGTCTTAGCATCTAGTTCGATCTTTTGAAAGTCGGTTTCGGTATAATTTTCAACTGGTTTTGGAACGAACTTTTTAGCATCTTCAGCGCTTGGCACTGAAGGAACATGGGGACCATAAATGACAGACCTCCAATAACCTGTGCTTTGTTGAGCGAGGATGTGACCCATCCTCCTCTGCCAGATGTTGTACTCATTTCTTTTTAGCATAGGTGGTTTAAAAAGCGAGCCGATGTTGTTTTTATCATCCTGAGATTGTGACGTCATTCTTGTTGTTTTACAGACACTGAGAAATCAACTTTAATGGTGATTAATCCTTGCTCTGTTTTTCAACGGACGAACAAACGATCAGGATCAACTGTTATGAGCTGAACTATTTACGTCAAAATGATTGTTAGATCAAATTTGACTGTCCAGGCTCTGATACCAATTGTTGGATCTGAGTTTGTTTCTGATTGTATTTTCGTTTGAAATTAAGATGGAAATGAAAGAGTTGTGCAGCGGAATTAAGATGAAAACAAACTTTGCATACAATCAAACGAGAGTAATACCTTAATCAAACATCTTTACACAATGAATCGAAAGATTGAATTTGTTTCAACAACGATTACAATGATTGATGAATGAATGCAAACTCCCCCTCAGCCAGAGCTCAGTAGTTTGTTCGTGCAAAGAAGACGATGTGGTGAAAGAGCTAGTAGAACAGTACAAAGTACTGAACTATTTATAGGCACTTGCAAACCACTGAGCATCTTGATGGAGAGTGTGAAACCCGTGTGCTAATGTGTGTTATAATATGTGTTTTCTTATATTTTAAGTGATTATGTGCCTTGAATGTGTTAACTACGAGTGTTTGTGGTTCTACAGGTAAATCACTTAATTCGATGCATTTAGAACGTTCAGTAATGAAATGGAACAAGCAAAGGTGATAATCAAGACATTTCAAATTGTTCGGGACTTGTTCGGATATAAAAGATGGTTTGAATATGCAAGAAATGTGAAGGCTACTATTGTTTAATAAAAACATCAATTCTCATCCTCATCATGAGAACAGTTGGCAGCCAATATAGATACACATGCACACAAGGGATCTTGGTTGGAAAAATATAATGAATCATCAAGAAATTGTCCACTCTCGACCGTATACGGAATTCATCATCATCACGGAATCATATTTGTTTGGGTGGACTTTTGATGAGATAAAATAAAAAGAAACAGAACATCTGGTCCGTAGGTGACGTTTCATACCGTAACTTTCGGTTTTAACAAAAGTAGGCGGCATTTAGTTTGTGGTCAAAGGGAAAGACCCTAATTAAAAAGGAGTCAGGGAACATGTGATGGAGGTAGAATCATCAAAAATCAACATCACAAATGAAACATCACGTGACTTGAGGGTTTGGTGACATACATCATTATCTCAATATTATATAAGATACACACATAAATTGGAAGGAACAATTCACGTGAAGAGGTAAAAGGATTGGCACATCTTTGGTGAGTTAATTAGAAATACTATAAAAATCACATAGACTCATCATCACATTCTTTGACGGCTGGGATACGTGGACAGCAACACTCGACATTGGGCCGCACATGTGGGCCTGATTGGGGGCCGCACATGGACTGGATTTTGAGTGGGCCGCCAACATGAAGATTCATCACAAAACATCTTGACGGCAGAAAAAAATAAAGAACTCTCATACGGAGACATAGAGGCAGACGAAATTCAACCGAGATGAGCGGCTAATTTTCTGGTGGACACTTCGAGTGAATGATTCTTGTGAGACACTTTTAATTCTAGTTTCTGTTTGGTATTGAGATTTGGATTTGTAGTCGGTTGACAACCGATTATTTGCGTGATTATATAATTTGTGTGACAGACAAATCCTGAGTGACAGTCAGAGTTTTAATTACGTTTTGAATCCAATTATGCTTTTGTTGATTGAATGATTCCCATGTATGTTTGTTTTAATATTTATCTGATCAAATTAATATTAAGATTTTGAACTGCATAGGTAATTGGTAGATGTGGCAGATTTACTATTCAATCAATAGCATCCAATAAAATCAGAACTAGGTTATTAGTAATTACAGAATCTGAATCCCGGAGTGATCACCTTTTCTCATCATTGTTTATTATAACTCAATCTAAGCCTCACTTTTAGTTCGTAATTTTTAGATAATCAATTAAATCCAACAACTGAGTTTTACTTTTTCAATAGTAGTTAATCAAAACTGAGCATTACACACTTTCCACAATCCTCCTCTGGTTCGATATCCGACTTACTCTATCTACATAGTTTAGTTGGTTTTTGTATGTCCTTAACGACAGACATCAAAATGGCGCCGTTGCCGGGGAGGCGTGCGCAAAGTGTTTAGTGTTAAGTTTTAGTAAAAAAAAAATCAAAAAAAAAAAACCCAAAAATATTTTTTATTTTATCTGGTTTGTTCGTGATTTACGTGGGTAGTTGAGCTGTGTTTGTGCAGGATGACAGATATTACTATATTTTGTGGCTCTTCTATATGCAAGTTATGCGGGGAACCACTTCACCCGTGTATCGGTTGCCACGAGGCCCGATTCAGACGGGAAAAAGCGAAATTGGAAGAACCACCAATGCCTTGCTATGAGAATCCTTCCTATCTACCATATGTCTATGATTCTGATACAACAGTGGAGGATGGTTATTACTCTGACGGATGGGATCGGGACGAGGATGCTTATTATGAGCCAAGGACGGATGGACGATGTTTCTGTTGCGGTCATGATCATACCTATGATTATGATGTGTGCGTGGTGTATTTGGAAAATCCGAAGTATTGGAATAAAAAAATGATGGATGCGTACATCTCAAGACCGTATCAGGGATACCGACAATATCATCCTGAGGAGTATTCTGAGTCCAAGGGTGTCTATACTTATCAGACCGATGAGGAGAAAAAGCTTACTATGTTGGAAGTGATTTTGTCCAAACTCGAGCAGTATTTATCAACGCCCAACCTTTCCGATGAAGATCGAATCAGCTTGCTAGTTTCCAAGTGTCAAAAGTTAAAGATGAAGATAGAATTAGAAGAGCGTCTCTCACCATTACCTGATGATATTAGAGATTATTCTCACATGGAGGAGGAGGTTGTGGAGGATAATACCACACCAATGAATCCTGTATCTGATGAAGAGTCACTGGTGGATCAGATGGTGTGTGAGGATGATGGGGCAGAGCAGTCTGATGAGATGAATATGTGTACCGAACCTCTTCCCATATCAATCATTCCAATTAACAAGTGTGGGGAAGAGGGTTCGAAGAAGAAGATGAAAAGGGTGAAGCTACAAGACATCGGTGTATATCTCGTGAAGTGGATTAGCAAAACTCGCAGGTGCAGTCTGAACATGCCAATTATACTTACAAACCTCTGGAGATGGCATGTAAATTTCCGGGCATTCGTTGGAAATGTTTTGGGTAAGTGTGCATTGAGACCACCGTAGCGCATAACAGGTATGGTCTGGCTGAAGACCTTTAAACTTAGCGCTCTCGGGAGGCAGCCCGAGGATGTAGAGTATTGTATTGTATTGTATTTTGGTTTCGTTTGGTGTGTTTGTGTTTTGACAGGTGCCTACGTTCCATCTTCATGGATGCAATGGATCAAGTGTGGGGATGTTTGGCAACATCCCCGGTGAGATCTCAAAGAATCCATGAGGGGCGTATGTTCCGGTTAGATCGCAGCAGCTACACCGCCACAGACACTCACTTGTTTTCTGATCAGGTGCATGTGTTTATCTGTCTTGTGTTTTATTTGTTTTCGTGTATTTGGTGGTGTGATTTTTTTTTGTGATGGGAGTGGTTTCTTTGTGTCGAGTGGTCTAGGTGTTAGCCGTTCATGGTTTGTAGGGTGGTATCTCTCGGGTTATGACTATAAATTGCACCATACATTGGGGACAATGTATCACAAGTGTGGGGATGCGATAACTCGAGAGAGGGTTGCTATGATTGTTGATCTTAAATGCTTGAATGGTTGAAATTGCTAAAAATTGAAAAAATGTTGAAAATTTTTGTCTCTCAAGTATGCTTGAAATTCATGAAAACCAATATTTTCAATCGCTAAAGGGTTCCTACTGATATTAAGCTAACTTAATCCCTAGTCATGGTTATCCCTTTAAGTTTCATGAGAGTATTTTTGACATGTTTTTAGAGAATAGTTGAGAAGAGATGCCTAACTAGGGATAACATGCTTTAGGAATTACACATGCTACATGTCGGCAACCTTTATTCGTTTTATTCGGTGAGAGATTTGAGCCTACTAGATTGTTAGTTGAATTACAATAACTGTTCAATTGCTGAGTTTAGGCCATATGTTGCTTTGTGTTAGAACTTGTGTGGTTTGATACGTGCCGAGACTGTGGTTTAGCGTATGCATATACATGATAAAGGCATTAGGATTCCGTCATTGTTTCATATGTTGATTGTTTATCCATCTTACCCTAGTAAACCATGTTGAGCCTTATACCCTTCGTTTGTTACACCTTGTTGACCCGTTTGATTACCAACCATGAATGACAAGTACGTGTTAGATGTTTGTTGAAAAAAAATATATAAAAAATATATAAAGTGTGTATATGTTATGAAAGAAAAAATAGAAAAGAAAAAAAAAAGAGAAAAGAAAGCAAAAAGGAAAAAATCATTGTTATGTTCGTATTATATAAATGGGTCGAAAATAACCCAAGTGTTAGTACTATTGTGAATAAGTTGTCATGGTTTGGTATGTTCATTTGTGCTCGCCATATAAATACAAAAAGCCAAAAATTATTTCCTTACCTTTACCCTTAACCCAAAACCCAAAAGTCCTTTTGATATGTGCTACGTTGTTTGATACAGTAGAGGTGTGATTGTCATTCAAGCTTATGATTACAAAGTTGCATATTTGGTTTTGAGTGAAATATATACTAGCACATTACACGCTAGTCTTGATAAAGCCGAGAGGAGAGTTGATTGTGAGGGGCGTGTGGCATGTGTGTAGTAATATAAGCATGTTAGTTTTAGTTAGGCAAGTCTTAAGCTGTTTTAAATGCGTATCATTTATCTGTCAGATTGTCAATCTCGATTGTGTCAGTCTATGGGATGGGTATGACTTGGGACTTAAACTGTTGATTCGGTATGGGATTTAATGGTGATTTGTTAATAAGGTGAGTAATGTTTGTAATAGTTGCTTGAGGACAATCAAAGTTAAGTGTGGGGATGTGATGGAGAGTGTGAAACCCGTGTGCTAATGTGTGTTATAATATGTGTTTTCTTATATTTTAAGTGATTATGTGCCTTGAATGTGTTAACTACGAGTGTTTGTGGTTCTACAGGTAAATCACTTAATTCGATGCATTTAGAACGTTCAGTAATGAAATGGAACAAGCAAAGGTGATAATCAAGACATTTCAAATTGTTCGGGACTTGTTCGGATATAAAAGATGGTTTGAATATGCAAGAAACGTGAAGGCTACTATTGTTTAATAAAAACATTAATTCTCATCCTCATAATGAGAACAGTTGGCAGCCAATATAGATACACATGCACACAAGGGATCTTGGTTGAAAAAATATAATGAATCATCAAGAAATTGTCCACTCTCGACCGTATACGGAATTCATCATCATCACGGAATCATATTTGTTTGGGTGGACTTTTGATGAGATAAAATAAAAAGAAACAGAACATCTGGTCCGTAGGTGACGTTTCATACCGTAACTTACGGTTTTAACAAAAGTAGGCGGCATTTAGTTTGTGGTCAAAGGGAAAGACCCTAATTAAAAAGGAGTCAGGGAACACGTGATGGAGGTACAATCATCAAAAATCAACATCACAAATGAAACATCATGTGACTTGAGGGTTTGGTGACATACATCATTATCTCAATATTATATAAGATACACACATAAATTGGAAGGAACAATTCACGTGAAGAGGTAAAAGGATTGGCACATCTTTGGTGAGTTAATTAGAAATACTATAAAAATCACATAAACTCATCATCACATTCTTTGACGGCTGGGATACGTGGACACCAACACTCGACATTGGGCCGCACATGTGGGCCTGATTGGGGGCCGCACATGGACTGGATTTTGAGTGGGCCGCCAACATGAAGATTCATCACAAAACATCTTGACGGCAGAAAAAAATAAAGAACTCTCATACGGAGACATAGAGGCAGACGAAATTCAACCGAGATGAGCGGCTAATTTTCTGGTGGACACTTCGAGTGAATGATTCTTGTGAGACACTTTTAATTCTAGTTTCTGTTTGGTATTGAGATTTGGATTTGTAGTCGGTTGACAACCGATTATTTGCGTGATTATATAATTTGTGTGACAGACAAATCCTGAGTGACAGTCAGAGTTTTAATTACGTTTTGAATCCAATTATGCTTTTGTTGATTGAATGATTCCCATGTATGTTTGTTTTAATATTTATCTGATCAAATTAATATTAAGATTTTGAACTGCATAGGTAATTGGTAGATGTGGTAGATTTACTATTCAATCAATAGCATCCAATAAAATCAGAACTAGGTTATTAGTAATTACAGAATCTGAATCCCGGAGTGATCACCTTTTCTCATCATTGTTTATTATAACTCAATCTAAGCCTCACTTTTAGTTCGTAATTTTTAGATAATCAATTAAATCCAACAACTGATTTTTACTTTTTCAATAGTAGTTAATCAAAACTGAGCATTACACACTTTCCACAATCCTCCTCTGGTTCGATATCCGACTTACTCTATCTACATAGTTTAGTTGGTTTTTGTATGTCCTTAACGACAGACATCACATCTTAGCTGACGTCACCATGAAAGTGACATCTAACCTCCTAACAAACTCTAACCTCTGATCTATACAAACTCTGATGTACTAACTACTGCTATTACATTTCTTTACATAAAAGACACTTAAACAGCTGCTGCATCCTTCCACTGCTGTGAACCCAGCAGTGCCTGTCCGGATCAGCAGTACTTGACTCAAGGCAGTAGATTGAGTCAGCAGAGCTTTGGTCTTCCATCAGTCTTTGACATTGGTCAGTAGATGCAAAGCAGCAGTTGTAAGTCAGCACTTAGTAAGATCAGCAGATAGGAGGTCAGCAGATATAAAACCACTTTCAAGGGGAGAGATTTGCATGAACTAACTGTAATCGTCTGCTTATTCTGGATCCACTGCTCTGATCCAGTTTTGGCTTTAATTATCTGTTCCTCTGATAGGGTTCAATCCCAACATTAATGACCATGTCTCGGATATCCTTGGCATCATCTTACGAGATGGCCACGACCTGAGCACGGGGTGTAGGCGTACACCTGTCAGTGTATAACTCTATGATGTGGTGTGTCTATTGATCTTTAACCCGGACAAGATCCGGGCTACTGAACGCATAAGTAACATGTAATTCGTTCACAAGATTATAATATTAAATAATTCTCCCAAGTTAAATAAAACGTTTATGCCACGTGCATCCAAACCAATTTTCAATCATTTTCCAAAATGAGTCAGTTGATTGTATTTACCAGTGTAAACTGACGTATTTTTCCAAAAAGACTGAATGCAGGTACTAAACGAAATTGGCTGGATTGTCTCCTTAGCATCAATAAAAGTCTCGCAAGCTTAGGATGCCTGAAGTCTGTTGAACCATTGTTTCATATTTTGTTTCGATCCGTTCTGTGGATAAACATCCGAACATTGTGATACTTGATATTACAATAATTAAATTCGGTTGTATTATATTTTAAATTTGCTTCCGCTGTGCATATTAAATATTGTGTTGTTTGACTATTACGTTGCCAACCACGTCACGATACTCCCCCACCGGGCCCACCGGTGACACGTGGAAAACGGGGTGTGACAATTCGAGGCCACCTAGCCTTGTCTCCTAAACCCTGCATGGCATACATCAATTCAGGAATGTTAACAGAAAAGCAATATTCAGACAATTCAGGATATTCTTCAGGATCCTCATCTTCGATAGCGTTCACTTTCTTATTATCATTTCTACCATATGGCTTAGGGCGATATGGCTTAAATGAGGATTCTGACTTCCTGTTAGTTGTCTCATAGGTGTTGGATGAGTTCATCCTCTCTTGCATCTTTCTGTCATCCTCCAATCGAATATATCTTAGGGCCCTGTTTCGAGCTTCATCCAAGTTCCTGCATGGGTTCATTACAAGGTCTTGGTAAAATTGAGAATCTTTTTGCAGCCCCATCTTGAAAGCTTGCACAGCTGTTGCAACATCAAGATGCGGAATGTCTAAGGATTCCCGGCTGAACTTGTTCACATAATACCTTAGGGATTCTTGAGGCCCCTGCGTTATCCTGTAGAGGCCACTTGTTAGTGTTTCAAAGCTTCTACTACAAGAAAACTGACTATTAAATAAATTCACTAGGTGAGCAAATGATGTAATCGAGTGAGGATGAATGTTTAGGAGCCATTTCAAGGCTGATCCTGTTAAGGTAGAGCCAAAACCCTTGCAGAAGCATGCTTCCTTGAGCTCCGGAGGGATAGGGTTAATCTCCATCCTTTCCCTATACTGGGCAATATGCTCTTCAGGATCCGTAGTTCCATCATAAAGCTTCATGTTGGGGGTTTGAAATCTCTTTGGAATTTCAGCATCACAGATAGGATATGCAAAGCGAGATATCCTGTGGCTGTCTTGGGACACTTTCGGGATTGGCTGGATCACTCTAGGTACACTGGATATCATGTCCTTCAACTTCTGAAGCTCCCTAGTAAATGCTGATGTTACACCTGTATCCTGCAAAGATCCACTATTGTTAGCAACATGAGTATTATTATTATTTGACATGTTACCCGTAGGAGGATTCTGCACATATCCTGAGCTCCTCATGGTTGACTTCCTGATCGAGGAGGGTATTTCAGGAGTATGATTCTGAGGAAGGCTGGGCACAATATTCCCCCTATTATCCTTAGTGTACACGGCCGGACTGAAGTTCAAAGTTCTGGGTTGTAGTGGAGTGACGACATCCCCAGCTGATCTGCTCGAGCCAGACTTCAGGAGTTGTATTTCCCTTAATAGCATTTGGTTTGTTTCCTACTACTGCCTCATTTGTTCCTGCACACTTCCAAATAAGGTTAGAATTTCATCATTAGAGGCTAAAACAAGAGCAGATCCCTGAACACTGCGGGTAGGGATAATATCCTGAGGTTGTGAAGAGGATGGCATCCTTGGAGGAGGTGGTGGAAGCACCGAACCGGTAGTAGCAGAAGTCGTAGCAGATACAGTGGAGGAGCTCATGTTTGATCTTGAGGCCATTGTAAACAATGTGGCAAAAAGTTTTGAAAATAGAAAACCGATTAACGATTTCACAAAGATTTTTAGTAAAAGTAGCACCACTTGCCCCACGGTGGGCGCCAAATTGTTTTGGTCAAAAATTACCGAAGCAATTTAGTGATCAAATTAGTTAAGTGAGGTAGTGTGCTAAAAAGTGTGTTGAAAATATGCTGGTTAAGTTGTTTGGAAAAACAGTATTCAGGATACGGCTCAGGATATTGAGCTGTATCTATGATCAAACAATGAGCAAAAAGTAAAGGGGGTGACACGAGATATACGAGGAAAGCCCTTGATCAATCTAGATCGCCGGCATAAAACCTCAGGAGCCGACAATCGCAGCTGCCTTGTTCTTCTTATTGCTTTGAACTTCAGGATACAGTGCAGGATATTGACCAGATCACTAAGTGTTACAATGCTTTTGTGCGAAAGTGAAAATTGCGAGTGTAAGAGTGTAGTGAGTGTTTTTGTGATGTCCTATTCGATCTGGTATACCCACCTATTTATAGTAACGAATTACAAACGAAAATTCCTATAAACATGGGATGCTCCGAATATTCCATTGAAAACGTTGTAGACCGAGTAATGCGGCTTCAACGTCTTTATTTGAACGAATTGGACCGAGTCTTCCGCGGAATGAGTCCTTGTGAACGTTGCTAGCTTCTAACCCATGTACCTGCACATAATCCGTTAGTGATCCTGAGGATACCATTCAGGATGTTACCAATATCCTGAATCAGCATCCCGGATGTGAACAAATATCATATAACCAAGATATAACCCAAGATATTTCTCAGGATATGGGCTCAGAATTTCACCCATAACAGACACTAATGGCTTAATTTGAAGAGATAGGATCAGTAAACATTTCCAAAACCCATTTCAACTTCAGTTAGGGAGGTTATGTAATCATCAAAGTTAGCAGGTTTTTAAATCTAGATGACCTCCTGAGTTGATTATTAGGTTCATTAGAAGTTTACGTTTTATGGATTAGCCCTTGGTTAGGTTGCTATCATTTTCAGGATTCTAAGTCTATAAGAGTTGGTGCAGTATGGTGTACAAGAGGTGTAATCGGAGTTAAATTCGGAGTGAAATTTAATGACACTCTTCCCCCCGCCTCTTGTATTCCTTGCAAGTCATGATAAGGACTTTGACTGCTCCCACTGACCTTAGAAATCTTTAGGAACTCAGCATGCTTAGGGTCAATATTTAACGACCAACAAATTCTAATAGAGAAACAAGTTAATGACGTTAGTCATTGTGATTTCTCTTGTTGAGGATTATGTTAGTTTAGGTAAGAAATCTAAGTGTATCAACAATTAAGCAACAATGAAACTTTTGTAAGAGTAGCATTAGATTTTAAAGAGACAAGTTTTTGATGGAACAGTGTCGTGATGGAGCGGTGTCTTGTACAAGAGGTGTAAATTGAAGTAATATAAAGTTTTCACTCCCCACCTCTTGCAACTATTGCAAGTTATTATTAAGACACTTAATGCTCCCACTGATCTTTAGTATCTCTAGAATGCTACAAGAGAAGTTTCAATGAGCTACGTGACGTGGGAACCTATTACATATACGTTAGACTTTATTTGATTTCTTTAATGTCCAGATATCATAAGAAACTTTAGGGACATATTTAATAGAAATCTTATTAAGTATATGAATAGATTTCTTCTAAGACCGTGGGCCATATGCGACAAAATTTAGATACAAGTTGATAGCCTTTTAAATGATAAATGAATTATGTCTGAATATTCCATTTGGAATAAGTTCCACGAATGTCAATGAATGACTTAGGATGGACCCATACTTATTCCTTAAGCCAAGTAGTATTTAGGGCTTTAACGTCA
>JARYGA010017305.1:0-63829 GCA_030545235.1 Helianthus tuberosus | reverse complement strand
AATTATGATTTACATATACGTTGAAAAATACGGGTAAATTAAAACTTTTACAATCTTAGAATAATACTACATAATGTAATTGAGTTCGTCGTTTTAAAATAACGACAAAACAATGTGCGGAAGCTTCTTTTTCATGTGTTCGGTTCTTGTACTCCGCTTAATCTTCATCCGAGTATTTCTGATGTTCACCTAAAATCAAAACCAACTCAAAAGTTAGTTTTGATAGTTAAATAACGAGTTTAAACAAGTCTGAAAATCAGAATGAACATATTATAATATATATTTTTTTACCAGCTCCGAAGTCTGTCGTTTGTAACTTTTGTGAATTACGCAACCAATACCCAAGTTATGCGCGTAATTCGTTTTGACCCGTTAGAGAATTTAAACTTTTAAGTTTAAATTTCTCTCATTCTTTTCACCCATCATTTTCCCAAATTTGAATTATCTATTTACATTTCACCACAACTATACCCGTGGTGGATTTATTATAATTGACCAATTTTCCCGGATTCTACACTTCGGTTGGTTGTTTTACGGAAAAGACCCGTTTATAGGCACTTGACCCAAAAAGGCTTATGTCTAAAATGTATAAAACTTACCAAACATCATTTATGTTGTTACACAACTTCTGGCCAAATATCATGTCAAAACTCGATAGTTAAGACATCGAAATAATTTCTGCAAGTAACGGAATTGTTGCTGTCAACAACTAATTTATTGACAAAACATCCGCGAAAACCTTGTCGAACAACTTTATAAAAATCTATAAAAATTACTAAACATCCTTTATGTTGTAAACCAACTTCTGGTCAAATGTCGTATCAAAACTCAATGGTTAAGACGTCGAAATAATTTCTGCAAATAGCGGAACTGTTGCTGTCAACAACTAATTTATTGACAAAATATCCGCGAAAACCTTGTCGAACAAATTTATAAAATTCTATAAAAATTACTAAACATCCTTTATGTTGTAAACCAACTTCTAGTCAAATATCGTGTCAAAACTCAATGGTTAAGACTTCGAAATAATTTCTGCAAGTGGCGGAACTGTTGCTGTCAACAACCAATTTATTGACAAAACATCCGCGAAAACCTTGTCGAAAAACTTTATAAAAATCTATAAAAATTACTAAACATCCTTTATGTTGTAAACCAACTTCTGGTCACATATCGTGTCAAAACTCAATGGTTAAGACCTCGAAATAATTTATGCAAGTAGCGGAACTGTTGCTGTCAACAACCAATTTATTGACAAAACATCCGTGAAAACCTTGTCGAAAAACTTTATAAAAATCTATAAAAATTACTAAACATCCTTTATGTTGTAAACCAACTTCTGGTCAAATATCGTGTCAAAACTCAATGGTTAAGACCTCGAAATAATTTCTGCAAGTAGCGAAACTGTTGCTGTCAACAAGTAATTTATTGACAAAACATCCGCGAAAACCTTGTCGAACAACTTTATAAAAATATCTATAAAAATTACTAAACATCCTTTATTCATTTTCAATACACACAACTGATGTATACCAAAAAAGGGTGTAAGCTTTTACTTACTTCGCATCCAAATTACGCTTTCCTTTTCGTACTTGCTCCGTTTGACCCACTTCATTCCCAAGCCTCCATCTAGCTTGTCAAGAGTCAAACTATCATCATAATTCACAAGGTGGTTAGATTAGTCATTATAACCACGACTATTCCACCTTACGTATTTTCTATGTCAAAACTACTATTCGACTCCGTCCATGGTTAGTTTAACTCTTCAAAAGTTAACTACCCTTAATTATATGATATGTGCATATAAGCTAAATCGACTTCATGATTAAAATTTGTATTACCCCACATCACGCGTAATTAGTCGAACTAGGAAATTACGCGTTTGATTCATAATTTCAACATATGAACATTGTGGGCATAATTTATAACATCAACAATCAAGTTTCGTATCACCAAAAATAGGCTTTTTTTGGTGACCTGTTTAACCTGTTTACAAGTCTTCAAAAATTGTGATTTTTTATGTGGCGTACCTCTCGGATGGTTAGACCTTGTGTTAAAATTTCAAGATCTAACTCTTTATCAAAAACTCGTAAAAATTCATTTACTAAGCTGCAATCAGATTCGTCACTTCTGACTGCAGCTTACGGAAAAATTCATTTAAAATTCCTCGTTTATCCGATTGACGAAATTCCAATTGGCGATTCTTTTAATCACTTAAAAATTTCTACAGTAAGAATTTGAGATCATAACTCAATTCCTAAATTGAGTTATGACATTCGTAATGGGCTGCAAATTCTGCCAGAAAACGCAGCTTGAACCTTTGATACGGAAAAATTCATAAAACGCTCAATTTTCGTCGAAAAAATGCGATTCCAGTGGGGTTTTAAAGATATTTCCTGGAATTACATTTTAAACTCAAGAAACACATGTTTTTATCATGTTTTGTCCAGGTTACAGCCAATACAAGTCGGCTGTAAATTCTGATCAAGAGCCGTTTGAATTCAGTTTTCAATTTAAGCATGTTCTTGACATCATAACACTATTTTTTATGCAATCAAAACCCTAAAAACATCTCATACATGAACTTAGTCAAAACCCACTTATCACCTTCAATGGTGATCATGAAATTCTCAAGCATTGAGCACAATTTCAACAATCTAATAACTAGGGTTTGTTCCTAGACATTATTTCACTCTAATTTCATCCAAACAACAATCATTCAAGCTTAAATTTCGAACTTCATAAATTCATCAAGAATCCCAACTTCATGAATATCAAAATTTTGACATACCTTACGGTCCTTGCGACCAGGTGATCGTTTCTATGTATTCATGCATCGGTTTTGACCTTGAATCAAGCTTCAATTTGATGATTTTGTAGAGATTAGGGTTTGAGCCCTTTTTTTTCCTGCTCTGGTCGATCGACCCCCACACACACCAAGTGTGTGTTTTGTTTTCTTTTTTTTTTAAATAAAACTAGTTTGCCCTCTTGGCAATAATGGTCCCTTATGTTTTATTTTGATCATTTTAAGCTATAATTCACTATTTATAACTTAATCACATATTACTAACTAGGTTAGTTATTCCTAGTTAATTTAATGGATTCGGGAAGTCAGAACCCGTTTTATTTTAAGTCCCGTTAACTCGGGCCTTCTATATACTTTGTTTTCTCAAAGTATTTATCCTACTTTTATTTATTATTAAGCTTATTTATTTAAATCCTAATAATTTACGGTTTAATCTTTTCTGCTAACGGTATTATTCCCGTTGTTTAGTATTAACGGGGTCTAATTACTAAACCTGTTTTCGGGGTGTTACAAAAACCAACAGAATAAAGATTGAATCCGCACACGTCGTTACACGTTTTTTGACTTTGTTAGATACATTATGTTCGTGACGTTAACGTCATTAAACATAGAATTAGGAACGCCATTTTTTTGGGAAGTGGGACTTTTATTCAAATAAGATCTGATGCACAATTACCTAATGAAAAAGGCAAGTTCGTAGACTATTCAATAAACTATTGTATAAGAACTGATGCACAATCACTTTACGAAAAATGTACGTTCGTAGACTATTCAATAAACTATTGTAACTTCATTTAAAATCCAAAACTATATGAATAATTAATCATGATATAATAAAAAAAGGAAAAGAAAACAGAGATTCATGAATTCATGAACAGAAAGAAAGATGAATGGCATTTGTCAAAGCAAGCAAACAACTTGTTTTAGTACCATAATAATTGTCTTTAATGCTGAATTATACATGTCCTTAACTTCATAACTGTGCATCCGTAGGTAAAAATTTGAAATCATAACTGCAGATGGTGTTGTCCTTCTTGGACTCCTTAACAACATTGAACAAACGCATATATGATCATCAGTAATATTGATCATTTGACAACATACAAACTAATAAATAACATGAGAAAGCAGACCATGTCTCCATTCACAGTTTCCGTGAGTCGAAACAACATTCATACAAATAATAACTCACATATACAAAGAGCAAAAATAAGTCATGATATAAATTGAAATGAGACTGAAAGAACATATAATTACTTGATTGCTTTCGACTATACTACTATAATAAAAATATAATGAGATTTAACAAATCATAACAAAACTTAGATCTTTGCATACGTAAATATATGATTGAATGTGTTTTTTAATATTAAAAATTATGGAGTTAATCAAATTTAAAAATAGTCTGACGATATAATAATCATCCATAATATTAGTTTATTTTCGAAAATAATAAAGTAACGTCGTAAATTATAACTATCCATAATCAATCTTATATGAAATTCATTTAGTTAAGGATTTTGTACCAAGTTGAATCTCCTCGTGATCGTCTTCCTGATCGCTCAATTATCCCGGCGATCCTCTTTGATAAAACCCGATTCCAGTCTTCTCCTCCAAGACTTCGAGTATAACTAAACGCCACCGTTCCGACGTGGCCCAATTCCGTTCTGATGGATTTTACTATTCGAGGTTACCGTTCCGAGTTAATGGAATTCTATAAAGAAAAAAAGGACATATAAACAATGTAGAGGACCAAGGCAAACCAAAAGGAAAATAAACATATAAATTAGTTTATATTTCAAGATAGAACAATCCAGTTTTGCCGCACAATGCTACTTACAAAAAGGGTCTTCCCCAAATCCCAATTTCCAGCTCTAACACATTCACATCAAAACCTCAAAATTCATTGTCAAAGACACCAACCTACCTCCTGTCGCAACACCATCAGACCCATCGGTCTGGAAATAGATGATGTGCCCAAAGACACCACCCTACCCCCGTCGCAACACCACCACCAGCCACCCCTCCTCCCGTCGCACCACCCCCCGTTGGTAGTTTCTGACACATCGTCACATCGGCACATTTGAACGATAACAGAAGCAACAATCATGAAAAGAAACATCATCAGATCTGATAATCGAGCTTTAATATTAAACCATAAAATGCAAAGAAAAATAAAAACCAAAACACCGACCTGAATCCGGTACCTCCGGCAACGGTGGTGCAATACTCATCGCTCCATTTCTCTCTCTAACACCACACAATCTCCTTTGTATCTGTTAAAGCACCCGGATCGATGACGAACATCAAACATTGCACTTGATTCAAGACATGAAGAACAAAATATGAACAAGATAGAAATATGTAGAAGATGAATCTCTTTATTGATGAATCAGTCATCACAGATTACACAAACCAAAGGAGTATACATCATCTACAAGCTGGTTTATATCACAAAGATCTAAACCTAGCTTTCTCTCACTAACACATAGTCTCCCTCTCTCTCTAGAATTCACACAGTGATGGAGAATGGATGGGATCTTGTGAGAGGTGCACCAAGCACTCCAGGGTTGCACAAAGCTTTCTCTAGTGTTGCCCTAATCTACACAATACACACATATATATAGGCTAGGGACTAAACCCGGACAAAACACATTGTCCGGGATACAAAACAATACAATAATCCGAAACACTAGAAAGTCGTCCGGAATGCCTTCAGCAATTGATAATCTTCATTATCATTTACTTTAACTTGGACTTCTGCTTTGGTTGACACAGAACTTATAAGCGACAGTTACCCGGCAGGAACTGCACTTACTGTATCATAGATAACAACAGATCTACCCCGTATGGATCCGGCGGCGATGTACGGCAACACAGTGTACGACGGTTGAGTAGCCGGCGGTGGTGGAATCGACCCACCAACACCTCCAGTCCCCGGCGGTGCTAGCGGCGGTCCTCCGCTGGTTCCAGGCAGATCAATTGCTCCGTTGTTCCACATCTCCTGTCCGGAGTTGTTCCACATCGTTCGCTCTGTTCCTAAACCCTAACCATAAAACCCTAGGTTTGGAACAATTTGAAACAGTTTACACCGGTGTGATTGATCGTTTATGTGATGGTTGTGATTGATGAGATGATTGTTTGAATTGAAATTGGTTGAGATATGAGATATTTTCAGTGGTTCAACGGCGATTTGGGGGAAACAGAAGTGAGGAGAAAGAATGGCATTACCGTAATTATGAGGAAAGGGCATTATTGTAATTTGGTCGGTGCACCGACATTTGTCTTTAAGATTATTCCTAAACCCTAACCAAAAAACCCTAGGTTTGGAACAATTTGAAACAGTTTACACCGGTGTGATTGATCGTTTGTGTGATGGTTGTGATTGATGAGATGATTGTTTGAATTGAAATTGGTTGAGATATGAGATATTTTCAGTGGTTCAACGGCGATTTGGGGGAAACAGAAGTGAGGAGAAAGAATGGCATTACCGTAATTATGAGGAAAGGGCATTATTGTAATTTGGTCGGTGCACCGACATTTGTCTTTAAGATTATATAAACTAGGTTACAGCACGCGTGTGCACGCGGTTTAACAAATGAAAATACTTTAAATTTGTTTAAATTAAATTAAGATTAAATGGAAATAAATTTAATAAAAATAAAATACACTCAAAAACACACATGATATGTAAAAAAAAATACAACCAATGATTCAAATTTCACTAAAAAAGTCCTTATACACCACGTTGGTTGTCTTGTTTTTAAGATTGTCATCATTATCTAATATAAGTAACAAAAGGTTTTAACACATAACAATACTATGACATTTTAAGGGTCTTGATTGAAACTAAAAGTAAAAGTGTATAACATAAAGTTAAATATATTACATAAGTCTAATGGCAAAGTGAAACTACAAATATAACCCAGATAAATATAAAAAAACGTTGACAAGTTTTGATCTTAAACATGTCGAGCAATAGTTTTCCATTTTTGCATCAGGAAATGACCCGTTGTAACTTTTTTAATGAAAACTCTTCGACTCTAACATATATATGAATTGAGAGTCTTAGCTCGTTTGTTGCTCAGTTGCCGCATCCCCTTCCCATATGAAATTCAATTAAAAATGATCAATTTATAAGAATAACTAACAATAAAAAAATAAAATACCGTCTAAACAAAATAATCCCATGGGGAGTACGCCTTCCAACTTTAGGCTTCCCATCATTTTCATTAAATTTGGCTTCTGGTTATTCACATTCCAAACATCGACAAAAATAATGGTATATTAAACTTTCAGTGCTCCTATACTGTCAACTTTAATATTTACAACTTGTAAATTTAACCTCTTTGTATTAAGATCCACCTGCAAACAACAAAAGAAAACTGTAAAGATATAGTACTTTCTAGACATATGAGTAGCGTGTAGAATGATCATATAGCAAAGTGTCACGCTCTAGAAATTCACACACAAAGTAGAAATTAATCTTAAAAGAAATGACTCGTGTATTACACGGGGTTGAATAATAAAAACCATATAACTATAAAACATATCCTAAAATGTAAAATAAGCCTAAACTTACATTAATTTTGAAAACACTTAATAGATTCATGTAACACTTTAACAGTTTAAAAGCAAATACTATAGTTGTTATTAATTTTAAAAAGCATACAAAGATAGAAAACAATAAATTTTGAAAATCTTGTTTGGTGACACCGATGAATTCAACAAACACATTAAAATCTCAAGCTTGATAAGACCTTTGGGATACCTGTACGTGTGGGTTAACAAATTAAAATGCCAGTTTTAGTTTCATGGTTATTTTCAGCAAAAATATTGTTGATATAATACATTTAAACTCATATTTATTTGGTATGCACTTAAGGCAATACATTACCATCACCTACAAACTTGATTTTTTGTCGTTCTTCGATCCACATTTTCCCTCTTTAGATTTTGAATTTGTGTCGTTCTTCAAGTGTTTCGGTTGTGTTTATGTACAACATCCGTCTTGCGTTATGGTATGCACATACGCTTATAAGCAGCTCAGGAACACGTGAGTAGCAATTTTATCCTGTAAAACCATTGTTCAAAAACAAATGCGAAATGAGTTGAACTGATTACACTATCGGGTCAAAACAGGTTCAGGTCAAAATAGACATTGGTATAATTATGTTATATCAATAAAAATTTGATCTTTTAATAAAACTATTAGCAAGTTTTGTAACTTCTAAGTTAATTCTTTTCTTTATAAAACATAATCCAAATCAACGAATTCATAATAGTATGATACCTGGGTTAAAAAGCAACAATTACCTTGAATAAAATTAGGTAGCAAAAACCACTTTGATGATGTTCCTTATAAATTTTCGCATCCAATGCATCCACATATATTCTTTTTAGTTGCAAATTTACATTTGTAGAAAGCTAGCAAAAGTCTAGTTTGTTTCATAGGAACTTATAAACCATTTTACCCAAAGAATTAATATTCTTTTTTAATCATATTTCATAGATTAAACTATCATTAAAAGATGGACAAAGAATATATAAGTTGAACGAAAACATGAACAGCTTCAAAACGGGTCAAAAGCGTATGAGAATATTGATACATGTCCTTAACCGGCAATATATAAGTTCATACACGTCTCTTTTTCCATCAAGTGCTCACCTGCCAAAACGAAACAAACAACAGAATGATGAGTTGAACCCAGCCATGGTAAAGGGCTAAAATAAAACAAAAATTAAACCTATTGATGCTTCCAATATCTAAACATTCAAGTTAAGTCCCGATTCTTCTTCTTAAATTGATTTCGCAAGTAATCTGAATGTTATAAAAAACGCACCACTTAATAACCAATAACTCAAATAATATAATAATGAACTATTATCCTAAAATAAAGCAGAGCTACAATCAAACAAACTTTCAAATAAAAGAAGAAAATCAAATGTTATAAAAAGAACCAAACTCACTAAGTAACACTAAGTTCACAGTATATCTCAATCAAATTATATGCAGTCACCATATTCTCTTCCCTAATTACATGTTCAACCTAATAAAATATTAAACATAATGATTATAATGACAAATTAATTTAATAAATACGGTAATTATCAATAAGGTGAACAATCATATTCAGAAAATAAAACAACATACTCGAATTCGTGCAGTATGGTCCTGGCTAGTCTCAAGCATCTGATTAATCTGTACTCCTTTTTTTCATCAAATTAATCCGAGATGTAGCTAATTTCATCGTTGTTTTATTGAATCAATCAAATAACGAAAACATAAGCAAGTATAGTAAAAATCGAAACCGTAAAAATACGATTTTCCAGAAATCGGCTATAAATGTTTACCATTTGGTGGACTTTTATCGTTTGTGAAGCATTGATGTAGACGTGTATGAACTGCTGGATCGACGATGCGTATGGTGAAAAGAGAAATTAGGGTTTTGTGTGTTGGTGACGTGGAAGACGGCGGTGAAGAAGATTGTTTGTAGGGTGGAGAAGATTAGGGTTTTGAATAATACGATTAATGAGTTTAGTTTTGAATGAGATACGGGTCATGGATCACCGTATGACCCGGTTACATAACCCGGTTCCAGCATTGAGCGGGTAAAAGAGTTAAAGAAACCCCTCATTGAGTAACACGTATCCCAAAACAGGTTTCTTTTATTATATGTATAGATTACATATTTTATGTTCAAACATATGTTTTTAAATTATAATTTAAAACCAGTTAAAATAGTTTAAAAGCCTTTTTTGTCATTAAATTACATATTTTATGTACAAACTTATACGAATAGTTAAAATTGAAAAATATAGTTGCATATTAAATTAAAACATATTGAATTGAAACTATATTGTTAATAAATATAATCATTTTTAATATGATAGCAAGTTTTATTGTAGTTCATATATTTCTTATACTTTGGTCATGTTTAATCGAGAAAACTGCATAAAAAAGTCATCTTTAATTATGTTAGGTAAATTTTACCTTTATAGTTATAAAACACGTTAACAAGTTCTACGCACCTTCTTTATTCACATGCATTCACATTCCATACAAAAGTAAAATATTTGAAAAACTATTAATTTATTTTTTAAATCTACTTTTGGTATCTTTTGTGAAGGTGCTTTCACGTATATATCTATCTTCATGTATCTACTTTATTTATTTTTAACTTTTTTTCTTAACAATGTAATACATATATAATCACATGATAAATGAATCACATACGTAATAGGTATGAAGTTAGAACTTAGAAAACATGTAAGTCATAATTAAAAGTGGTATGTTTATTTTTCTTTACCTAACAAATAAAATATAGCAAGGTTATCAAGTTGTGGACTATATAAGATTATAAGGTGCTTCTTTCATAAAGTTTATTAGAAGTTTCATTATATTTCTTATTACAAAGACATTTTCCCTAGATTTAAGGAATGTGTTGGTTTCATACTTTCATATGATATATTTATATATTTACTAGGTTATAACCCCGTGTATTACACGGGAGTGAATAAATAAATTTTATATACTAATAATAGAACAATATATCTTTAAAAACCTCATTTCTTTAAAACCACGTGTATTACACGGGTTGAATAAATGTAACATTGTCTACCAAATAATAAAATAATACGTCTTTAAAAAACCTCATTTATTACACGGGTTGAATAAATGTAATTTTATATAAAAAATAATAAAAAAATACATATTTAAAAATATGCGCATTACACGGTTTGAGTAAATGTAATTTTTTGTACTAAATAATAAAAAATATATATATCCTTAAAAAACTCAATGTATTGTACGAATTGAATAAATCTAATTTTATATATCATATAATAAAAAGTTATATCTTAAAAAACCTCATGTATTACATGGGTCGAGTAAATGTAATTTTGTATAGTGAAAATATAATAGTTAATATATTAATACAAAGTTCGGTTTTCGTGATAAAAATAGATTATTCTGTTGTTGCAAAATTTGTTGAAGAAGTCTCAATAAATTTGACTCTTTATTTAAAACTACGTAAATGTATAAATGATAAATAATATTAGTTAATTTTATTTTAAGTTTCGTAAAATCTATTTGATACCAAACTAAACAAAACGTTCAAATATAATTAGTTCAAATAAATAATATTATAAAGAGTAAATTACGATTTTGGCCCTGTGGTTATATCACTTTTACCCTTTTGGCCCAAAAAAGAATCTTTTAACATCTGAGCCCCTAACGTTTTTTTCTAACTCTTTTGGCCCCTAAAAGTAAATGGATGAGCTTAGTGTTAGGGGCCAAAAGGGTTAAAAAAAAGACGTTGAGTGTTTAGATGTTAAAAAATTTCTTTCTGGGCTAAAAGGGTAAAAGTGATATAACTATAGGGGATAAAATCATAATTTACTCTATTATAAATGAGGAGGAGATTAAACTAAATAATAATTATCCATAAGATATTAAACTAATAATATTTAGTAGGAGGGTTATCTATAATTAATCAGAAGAGATTAAATTAAAATAATAATTATCTATAAGAGATGGCCTAATATGATGACAAGTGTCCCAAAAGTGTTTTCTTTTATTATATAGTATAGATAGATATAGATACACTAATAAATCCAATAAGATTAGAAGTTTTCTTTCATTTTATATACACTAATAATTTACATAAAACGCTCCATTAAATTTATAAAAAAATGGTTTTTAACTTTTTACTACAAAATAGTCATTGTGGTATTTACTTTGTTAGTGTTTTGGTTTTATGTTTTTAAATAATATAATCACACAATCATATCTTTATTCATCTATGAAAATCTTTTTAACATATATACATAATAATAAACTGATGGAATAAACTTTGATCATAGTAGTATTTTTTAGTTAATCCCTTAATCTATCTGCTTATTTGCAACAAAATGTCAAAGGAACAAATTTGACCATTATGTAAATCCAACTTGTTTTTTATTACGAGGAACTTACGAAAATGGCCAAGAATAAAGTTGAGTTACCAAAATAGCCAGCACAATGCGTCGTTGGAACGGGGCATCACCCTCTTATGCGTCCTTAATTCTTTAAATGGATGCGTGTATGGATGAAGCAGCAAGTACGAAAATGGGATGCATGGGATGAGTCACGGACGCATGGGATGATGGGATGAGTCACGGACGCATGGGATGCCTCAAACGGACCCATGGGATGCCTCAAACGGACCCATGGGATGATGGGATGAGTCACGGACGCATGAGATGCCTCAAATCTCCTAAAAGTAAATTTTATGAGTCACGGACGCATGGGATGAGTCACGGACGCATGGGACGCATGATGTCATTGAGACAGGTGTCACTACTACATTGGCGGACGCATGAATGAGCCCTACAGACGCATAAACTCTCTCGTAATCAGTGATGTCCTGCTCCACCGACGCATAAGGTGACCATTTTGGAAAGTCAAACTTATTCTTGGCTATTGTCGTAAATTTCTCTTTTTTTATTCAACTTGTATTTTTTAACATTGAATGTATCATTCGTATATCATAACTCATAGATTAATTCAAGTACTTTAGTACTTCGTTCATAATATCCTAATGTTTTCTACTGTGTTTGCAGGTATCTCTACGTAATGCTTACAACCTACAGAATATGTTCTAGTGCGTGGTTATGTCTCATTGTATCCATTGTATATTTAATGATCTAAATCTAAATACTTACTTGTGAGAAGATTAAAATTCAAGTTTTAACATATAAGCTAATTAAGATTTAACTAGTTTAGGAGAATCAACTCATGAACTCTAGCATTAAATACGTGAATGAACACAACACAGTTTGAAGTATTTTAGTGGAATTTGGGATTTTAATAGTGTAAATTATTCGCTGTTGGCGATCAACAGTCTCAACTTCAAAAATAACCATTGGCACTCCCCAACTATTAAAATATTGGCATCCAATGGACTATTCTAACTAATAGAACCCTAATGCCGTTAGTCGCCGGAAAAACGTTTTTGGCCGGAAAACTCCTTTTGGGCCGGAAAACTCAACATTTTCATCTCAGACCTCTTTTAAACTTTATTACGGTCCTTTATGAACTTTTTTCTAGTAAAAGCCCTAATTATTGAGGTCGACAGAAAACTCTTTTTTGGTCGGAAAAACTCAATTTTTTGACTGGAAAACTCAACATGTTCGTCCCAAACCTCTTTGTAACCTTAGATCGGACCTTTAGGAACCTTTTTCTGAGCAAAAAAAATGTTTTTCCAGTGATCAGAGACTAAAGGTGTTAGAGTTCTCTTAGCCAGGGTCCATTGAAGGCAAATATGTTAATAATTGGGAGTGTCGATGGTTAGTTTTTAAGTTAGAATTGTTGGCTAATTAGGTGCTCTCTAAAATTTTAGAACTTTAAAACTTTATATGGGACATCTATGATTAACTAAAGCCTTATAACTTAGTTTGGGCCCAAATAAACATATAGTGATCCATAATTGATAATCCAACCTTACTGGTCATCTATAATCCATGATTATCAAGAATGTTAGGAAAGCTTAACGAATCATTGGTTAGATATTATGGTATGTCATTCAATTATTCTAATACTATATTTTTGTTATGTTTATTGCTATAATAACGTTAATCGTTATTTGAAAAAAAAAGGAGTTTATATAATTCGCTTGGTTTAATTATCGCACAAAAGCTACAAAATTTAAAAGTGAGGCGCAAAAGCGGGGGCTTTTCGTACCCTAGGAACAAGACGATTATATATATATCTCACAGGTTTTTAGCTTACCCTACCGAAAATATAGCTAGAAATTAGGTTTTTATATGTTTACCTACATTTACAAGCAAAAAAAAACAAGGTACAATATGTTGCTGCATAAAAACACCCTAGATATAAGTGGCGCGCGGCCAAAAAAAATAAGAAAAAACCCGCAAAATATGCGCCTTTTTGACGCTTCTAGGGCTTACTCTAGGTGCTTAGTGAAAAAGCGATGGACCTTGAGCCTTGATGCGTGCTTTTTAAAACCAATATAATTTGTTAGGTCTAAGAGCCTATTTTCCGGCTCGTATTAGGCACTTGAATCCTGCTCTGTTCAAATTCTTGTAAATGCAAGATTAGGTGTTAAAAATGATCAAAAAAGTCAAGACAGAGAGAGTTGCGACTTCAAAGTTGTGCAACGCCACAATTTAATTTCTAAATAATTCGATTTGTGGTTGGGTTTTTTTTATTTAATTTGTATGTGAGACTCTTAATGTTTAATAATTGGAATAATAGGTTTTAATAATACTAACTATTAGCCGTTGGCTGGTAACGGTTCCAACTTCATGGTTGTATTTGTGCCTTAGTAGCACTACGACAGGGAGAAGATCACTTTGTCTTGAAGTGGTTTAGAGGTAATAGTTCATGATTCTTCATTGAGTCTCCAACTCGAGCCGGAGACAATCAAATGATCGTTAGAAGGGATCTAGAAGTTGAGGCCTCATGATACCACTTTCTAAATTCTAACAATCAAGTTAGTATATTTGTGTGTATCACAAGTATTAACATGTATTTCATAATCAAATGACCGTTAGAAGGGCTCTTAGAGGTTGAGGCTTCATGTAACCACTTTCTAAATTCTAACAATCAAGTCGGTATATTTGTATCACAAGTATAGACATGTATTTGATATGTATGCATGGGGAAGGTGTTTACCGCTAATAAAATGCGTTGGGTTTGTTTTTATAGAGAATAAATGGGCCAACTCTCATGGACCAAAATGTATCAGGCCTAACTCTTAGCCCTCCTCTAGTCCTCTACATTAAAGTATAAAAACTTATATAATCAATATTTTAAAATAACTAGTATTTTACCCACGGGTCTGTTATGTTTCCGTAAAGTATCATAATTAAAAGATAAGATAGTTGATCTTATGTTAAGTGTAAGGATCTTATGTTAAGTGTAAGGTCGATACAGTTATGAACATGATAGTTGAGATGAAAAAACAAGGCGAACAAAGAGACAAATCACTCGAGGCATTGGTTAAGCAGGTTGGTCACGTCACCCAAAATAGCTTTTAAAGCAGTCTGGTCCACCGTGAAAGCATTATTCCCCAAACCCATAAGAAAGGAAACCTCTGTTAGATCAACACATGATATTTTTCCTCCTATCCATCCGAAGACCAAAATGTTAGCCTGTCTGAGTGTTATCTTCCTTCTAATAGGTTAGTTAAGAAATTTACCGATGCCTCTGTCTTAGTAGGAAATCTTTGCATGCCTGAATATGTCAAAAAAATGTATTTAACCAAATCGTGTAGGTACTTGAACATCGGGAGCCCTCTACAACGTACGGCATGCTCCCCAAAGGAGTCCAAATACGCCTTACCACAAACAAGCATATCTCATCAACCGAAAATAAAGGAATCATGTGGCGAAACTAGGAAACAAGCATATCTCATCAACCGAAAATAAAGGAATCATGTGGCGAAACTAGGAATGGTACGATACTCCAATGTCGAAATATGTTGACCTAGCCTAATCATAGGGATAGCGAGAAAAAAATATTGAGCACGTAATGTTCGTAAACACTCAAAAATGGCTTTTTGTCTAATTGTCATGTTAAACTATATTTACAAGTCATGGGTAATAATGGCTAACAAAGAATTTCATTATTGGAAAGAAACGAGTTTTTAAAACCCACGCGTCGCGGCGGAACCATTAAACCGAAAAAAATAAGAGTAAAAATGTTGAACCACGTGCGTGCGTTGTAGAGAGTTAACTCTTCAAATTTAGACCGAAACGTAAAACATTACCGTGAAAAGAATAACTAAGTCAAAATGATAACAAAACCGAAGTAAAAAAAATCAATACAATAATATAATATAACATAATATAATATCGGTCAATATGGTTTAGTTCGCTACGGTGCTGACATTCGTTATAGCAACAAATACATACATATATAATCCGATACTTAGACTCACAAGTCTACTCAAGCTCGATAAAAGAAGACCCGGATCAGACTTGTTTATCAAATGGGTGTATTTTAAAGTTGAGCTTGTTTATGCTTGGTTAGCTTAATTTATACCCTCTTAATTCCTAATAGTCTATAGATCTTCAATTTTTATAATGAAAAGAACAATAAAATCAAAGTGATGTATATAATTATATTTATTTTTAGTAGAGTTAACTTTTGTTTTGCTCCATGTGGTTTGAGAAAAGACTTATTTTCAAACAGTACACTGTGATTTGAAAAAGAACAATAAAATCAAAGTGATGTATATAATTATATTTATTTTTAGTAGAGTTAACTTTTGTTTTGCTCCCTGTGGTTTGAGAAAAGACTTATTTTCAAACAGTACACTGTGATTTGAGCCGACTATAGGGTTCCCGGTTTGGGGGCCTTACAACTTGGTATCAGAGCAGTAGTTTAAGAGAAATATGCATTCTTGAATGCCTAAACTTAAACTATAATGGGACCAAAGTAACGAATGCCACCATGAGTAACCGCAAGCCAAGAGGTATGTTTTAAGTGTTGTGTTCATTTATTGATGTTTCTATGTGTTGTGTGTTTTCATACTTGAAAGGCAAAACACTAGTGTGACCGTGACGGGAAATGTTTAGAACGTATGTAGTGACACGGACAATCGATAGCACTTGATCAACGTTGTTGGTAGCCTATTGTTACTTCCTATGTTCTAAATGATTACCTGGAATGAATCGTGCGAATGTTTTTCCTTGGGTGGGTGGTTAATCACCGGTTGATGGTTGGATTATGCCTTGAAACAAGATTGCATTGTATTATCGCCTATTAATTAATGATGGAGTCGTTTATGAGTCTGGCTAGATGCATTTTGTGATTTAATTTTCGATGTGTACATTGTGGTTGATGTTGGATTTTGTGTAGTCATATGTGCCCACGTGGAAATACTTTAATGGAATGATTTGTATTAGCATAATCCTTAATATGGTTTAACGATCATTGTCAACCAATTTATGTGAATAGACTAGTATAGACATAACGTGTAATTTGTTTGTACTGATGTAGTAGCCTATTCGGCTAATTGAAATAAATTAGTTTATACGACACAACTGGAATGAGTTAGCTTATTTAGCATGACTGAATTAGCCTACTCGTCACAACTTGAATGGAGTGGTGATGATCACTCATGAGATATACATATTCTCAAAGTATATGATGTTTATAGTGATGTTATATGAGCGGTTACTTTAATGTGTAGACTTGTCTAGCCTCAGTATGTAGTCTAGTATGATAATTGGTACGACCCAAAAAGGGTACGACGGTGTGAGCCCTTATATGGGTACAATGGTGGCAAGTAGTAACAACCTAAAACGAGGAATACATGTTTACTCAGGTTTGGAATTAGAATGAATGACGTACGAGGTTGGTAACTGCGGTTACCACTTAGCAAGTGCTATGCATTTCACTACAAAGTGTTGTAGAGGTATGGTATACTTTTGTGAATGGGCTTCCTTAAGACATGCGTGTTGAGTAATGTTGTATGCCTAAACTATTGATGCCCTAGTGGGAAGATGATAGTAACTGAATGCAAGAAATTATTTTCCTATTGTGATGAGTGTCTTAGTGACGGGATCGTATAGAGCTAAGACGTAAGGTGTTATACGCTTGTTTTTATTCTTGATGGTGTTCTTCTATGCGGTGTTTTTGTGGGTTACGTTAGCATTAGGACGTGTGGTACTGACTCGAGTTAGGAATGTCAATGTGAAGCGTATCTTTTGCTTGCCCAAGCGGTTAGCAATGCAAATCAAAGTGTAGCGGTGCTAAGGGATTCAACGTCCAGTGGTGATGTTATGCAACAACCTGCGATGGAGGGTTTTTCTGTAGAAGACTCAGTCGGTGCATAGTTATGAGAATTTGAGGAGTTAAGATTGCTCAATGGAGACGAGATAGCTGATGTGTAAGGTGAACGACAAAAGATGAACTTCAGGAGGAATAATGAGAATGACTAGTGATGAAGATGTTGAGGAAAATGATTGTGCTTATGTTAGTTGACATATGTCATGTTAGGCACGAGCTCCTGGAGATCATCAACTGAGTTAAATGGAGTGTCTACATTGGTAGACAAAAGGCGGGCTTTGCTGGAGTTCCTAAAGATCTTCGGGTGTGACTTGAGTGATGTTATACATTGGAGGATAATTGT
Source organism: Helianthus tuberosus (assembly GCA_030545235.1). Lineage (NCBI taxonomy): Eukaryota > Viridiplantae > Streptophyta > Magnoliopsida > Asterales > Asteraceae > Helianthus > Helianthus tuberosus. The sequence continues at coordinate 45,883 of JARYGA010017305.1, read as the reverse complement.
AGGATGATGCACGAGTGTTTGACAATCATCGGACTTCGACGGTTCTAGATGACCGACTATAGGCATGGTATGCCAGACTTTCGGGTACGCTAGACAGTGATGAGGTGTCAGAAAGTGCTTAGGCTCTCAGTTTCTGAGGCGGTACCGACGTAACTATTATGGTTACAAGTGAAACATGGCAAGTTAACAAGTGGGGGTGATTATAAAATTAGACGGTTTAGACGATGTAACCAATGATAAACTATACAATGTCATTGGTAACAATGTAGGCGTTTCGATTGCTTGTTATTGGTGGAACCTTCAGGTGAAGGTTTTACGCAGGGATTGTGGGGAGTCACTCAGTAGTGACCATCGAGTAGAGATGCAAAACATGAGACATGGATGCCTCGAACGTACAAAGTCAGGCATAAAGTTATATATGGAATGTATAAATAAATGATATGAGCCGCGTGGTTGTAATCAGGTGATGAAGGACGCTAGCGCTCCTTTGGTGACCACTTATTGTTTTCGATAAAGACGACAGTAGTGATGTTTTTTTGTGACTGGGTGTCACACCGAAAAGCAAACAAGTATGAATGAGGTTGTGGAAACGTATGGCATTTGACAAGCAGGATTCGAGGACGAATCCTCTTTTAAGGGGTAGACTTGTAACATCCCAGATTTTTTTACCATGTTTCATTTAGCAAGTGTCAAACGAGTCGTGCCAGCCACGAAGCGAAGTATGATCTTAGACGCGTCGGTTTCAATTTATTAGAACTCGAAGGGGGTGTTGTGTAAATGACGAAACTTGTTCTTAATGACTTTTGGAACATGTTGATTTATAGATAGACTTCAGGGGGGCAAAGTGCAAAATGTGCGATCATAATACACATATCAAAACCCTAACTGTCGTTCGCGACTGATACGAGGAGCGATCAGGAAAGACGGATGACGAGTTCGTGATCTCGACTGCCAAAGTTAACTCTCAGGTGATCTTTGTTTCCCGTACACATGTTTTATTTGTTTCGGTTTGCAAGGGGTAAGGGTTTCGAGTATTGGTTGGGTTGTGGAGATGATGAACGAGGGTGGTGGTCACGGTTTTTATTAGGGTGATGACAGATGATGGGGGTTCGGATCTCGGTGGTGCTTGGAGTTTGGAGTTTCGATGATGATGGCAGTGGCGTAGAGTGATGACGATGATGATGTTCACGCGGGTAGGTTGCGACGATAGTGAAGGTTGATGGTGTGGATGTCGTAGTGGTATAGTGATGAGTTGTGATGACGGTGGTAACGATGGTGGTGATGACCGTTGGCTGCTGGTGCGCGACGATGTTCGGTAAAAGCGGCGTCTGTTAATACAGTTATCGGATGGGGTATTGGCGGTGGTTTTGAGTTGTGAGGGTGAGCGTGGATGGTGAGGATGACGAATGTGAGGTGATGGTTGTTAGCGGTGGTAGCGTTTGGTCTTAGAGGTGGCGTTGGGTGGTAGCTGTAGTGCGACAATGGGTGTTGAGGTGAGAGTTGTTTTTTTTTTCTTTTGTGAGGTTAAAGGTTAGAGATTTGGTTACGTAATGCATGCATCATAGGTGTATGGGTTGTGATTATAGTATTTTTCATGGTTAGGTAGTGGGTTTGACCTATGGTTCATGGCATACTTTAATGGTGTTAAAGCACCGGATCGATGACGAACATCAACATTGCACTTGATTCAAGACATGAAGAACAATCAAAAGATGAACAAGATGTAGAAGATGAATCCTTTATTAATGAATCAATCATCACAGATTACACAAACCAAAGGAGTATACATCATCTACAAGCTGGTTTAGATCACAAAGATCTAAACCTAGCTTTCTCTCACTAACACATAGTCTCCCTCTCTCTCTAGAATACACACAGTGATGGAGAATGGATGGGATCTTGTGAGAGGTGCACCAAGCACTCAAGAGTTTTTCTTGTTGTCTTTGTGTCTATGTGTGTATTGCCCTAATCCTATACAACACATATATATAGACTAGGGACTAAAACTCAGACAAACCAATCTACACAAAAACCCTGACTTTTGTCTAAAACAAAACTCAGACAAAAGTCTAGCCTAAAACTTGGACAATTTGTCCAAGGATAAACCTTGGACTAAGTTTCAATACATGTACAATAAAGACCCTACAAATTGGAAGACATTCACTTATCACCTAAAGTGCATTAACAAACTCCCCCTTGATCAATGCATGGTCTTCGTGTGGTCTTGAATTCTTCATTATGTTGACTTTAACTTGGACTTCTGTTTTGGTTGACCAGAACTGATAAGCGACAGTTACCCTGCAGGAACTGCACTTACAGTCTCCCCCTTAACTGTTGCTATCAGTTCTATCTGACATTGATATCTTCAGTCACCGGATACTGCACTTACAGACTCCCCCTTGACTGATGATATCATGCATGCTTTCAACTTTAGCTGAGACTTGATCTTTTAGGTAGAGCACAGCGATCTTCAACCCTTCTAATTAAAGACTTGTTGACGATCACTTAAGGCCGATTTAAGAAACCCAAAGCATCCAACACCAGACGTTGTAGATCCTCCCCCTCAAACTACTCCCAAATTAAGTTAACGCGAACCGACCTACAACCACATGTAAGAGCATCGCTCGATACATTAATCTTCAAACTTAACCGACAGCAGAAAGAAACATTGGACCTTGAACACTTCAAACTTCACTAAGACATGAATTTCAGTTCGATAACTTAATAACAAACTGAACTCTGTAAAAGTACATCCACCATCATGATCAAAATCTGCAACCCTTCATGTATGATCTCATCTCGTCACGAATCTTCATGAATCAATCTCCTATCTTCATGAATCCACTGAATCCCCGATGGCTTTCATCTCTGATCTTCCCCTTAACAAGATGCACCATATTATTTCGAGAACTGACTAGCAACCGTCTTGGAAGAGGGACCAAGAAACTAATCTTCTCTACTAAAGAGGGACCAAGAAACTAATATTCTCTACTATAAACAGCAACATAATAAGGCTCAATCTTTAACTAGTCGTCAACCAAGAAATCAACTTCATCACGTCAACACTTGATTAACAACACAAACACACATGACGAAATTCCATTACACACGAGCCTTTTACGCACAAGCTTTATATTTACGAAGAAAATAGGAAATTTTTAAATTTTTACTCCCTCTTTTTCTTCGTAAACTGTCAGCGTCCAATCAAGCCCACTGTTGTTGCAGTCACTAACCAGCTAAGGTATGTAATGTATGATTCAGTTTCCTGAGTACCAAACCCGGGTTGCAGAAGGGCCCCTTTCTACAATGGCCATGGCAACACATCCAATTAGCACTATGTCAGCAAGAGGAACAAGGCATGAACACACCACAAAATTGCTTCCCATTTTTCTAGCAACATATCCATCTAACCAGTCTGTTGCCCCAGACACAACAAGCCCAATAAATACAGGAAGATGCATATCTTGCATAATCATCCATCCAAGAACTGGACCAGAAACCGATCTATTCATGGAAATAAAATTAGGCCAATTAACAAAACTCCACACCAATCCTTCACCACCACGACTTCCAAATATCTCTCAACAAATTGAAATTACGCAACACATAGAAACGTCTACATAGGGTTTCAGTGAATCAAATACACATAAACCCGGAAAAATCCGGACAGAGCCTTTTTTGGATCAAAACCCTAGATCTCCAAAAAGAAAAACCATCACAGCCGACGAACAGCTTCATTTTCTTCAAGTTTTATGCAGAATCTTCACGTCTTCAAGATGTTTGGCGGAAACAAACATCAAATCAAGAGCAATGGTGATTCGGAAGGCGGTTAGACCATTCCGAATCGGTAACCATGCTCTGATACCACTGTTAAAGCACCGGATCGATGACGAACATCAACATTGCACTTGATTCAAGACATGAAGAACAATCAAAATATGAACAAGATGTAGAAGATGAATCCTTTATTAATGAATCAATCATCACAGATTACACAAACCAAAGGAGTATACATCATCTACAAGCTGGTTTAGATCACAAAGATCTAAACCTAGCTTTCTCTCACTAACACATAGTCTCCCTCTCTCTCTAGAATACACACAGTGATGGAGAATGGATGGGATCTTGTGAGAGGTGCACCAAGCACTCAAGAGTTTTTCTTGTTGTCCTTGTGTCTATGTGTGTATTGCCCTAATCCTATACAACACATATATATAAACTAGGGACTAAAACTCAGACAAACCAATCTACACAAAAACCCTGACTTTTGTCTAAAACAAAACTCAGACAAAAGTCTAGCCTAAAACTTGGACAACTTGTCCAAGGATAAACCTTGGACTAAGTTTCAATACATGTACAATAAAGACCCTACAAATTGGAAGACATGCACTTATCACCTAAAGTGCATTAACAAACTCCCCCTTGATCAATGCATGGTCTTCGTGTGGTCTTGAATTCTTCATTATGTTGACTTTAACTTGGACTTCTGTTTTGGTTGACCAGAACTGATAAGCGACAGTTACCCTGCAGGAACTGCACTTACAAATGGGATAACTATTTTTAGGAGGGTGATACTTTTGTTGCAAAACCAAGTGACCTGGTCCTTTATTTATGATGATGACGATGGTGCCTAGTGCATGGTGTTCATACTTGAATGAATTTGACTAATTATGGGTCTTGCATGATTATTAGAATTAAGCATTAATGGGGCTGCCACTACATGGGAAATATTAATGTGTGATCAGTTATGGGATTTTCGTAGTATTTTACTAGGTGGATGGTGGATGTGCATGACATATCCGATGCGGATTCACGAGATCATAAGGTTGCGGGTGATCTGAACATGATAGTGCTTGGATTCGAGTTACATGTGGAGGTTTGTCGCAGTTCAAGACAATTAGCTTGAGGATTTGGAAGCTTTGCATCCCCCCCTTTTTTTTACTTTAATATTTTTGGGGCTAGCATACATGTTTTTTTTTTCACGTGTTTTCATACATGTTACGAGTTACTTGATTAATGAGCTATGAGATTTAAATTGTTTTATAAATGTTTTACTCGGTTAATGGTTTTGTGACGTATTAAATAATTGGGCGTCATGTGTATCATGTGTTATTTAGTGATGTCGAGGCCGTAGAAGCATGGAGCATGGTAGGTGTTGATATTAAAAACACGACGTGTGTTGTGATAAATTTTATTTGATAATTCTATCATAGGTTTCGAACCTAAGTGGTAGCGGGGACGTAAAGGTAGTAGTTGTCAGGTAGTTGACGTGCTTGTAACCTCGTATACATATTTATGTGTTTTATTTGAATTAGCATCCTTGAGGTGCTTGATGCGGGTTAATTGTGATGGCGGCGTCACCTTCGAGGTGGCGTCAGGTCACGTTACTTGTGATGGCGGTGTTACCTTCGGGGTGGCGTCAGGTCATGTTACTTGTGATGGCGGCGTTACCTTTGGGGTGGCGTCAGGTCACAAGATGCGGGTTACTCGTGATGGCGGCGTTACCTTCGGGGTGGTGTCAGGTCAGGTCACGAGAAACACCCTTGTGTGTTTAAATGGTTAGCCCTAGTGGCAACGACTGACCCTTCGGGGTAATAAGTGGGTGACGGACTCTTCGGGGTCAAATTAGAGGAGGCGAAACCCTGACGAGGGCAAATGATGATAGCCTTCGGGCAACAACTAATGTGTTTGGTTCCCACCTTATGTGCTTATGTGTTTAACTTTAGTTAAATGGTGGGTGAATGATTATTATTTGTGCAGTTGACGAATGAGGTCAAATGATGCGGGTGACAAATGATGTTCTATTATGGAGTTGTTGAGTGATGTTAAATTGAATAGTTGTCAGTTGAGGTTAAGTTACAATTGGGTTTTTAGGCTATTGATTGTTATGTCCTAGATACGGGTCGGTTTGGTTAATTGTCCTATGAATTAAGATGCATTGTGGGTCATCCTTTGTTTTTTTTAAGTAATATGGTCCACATCGGAAAGGATTACCGTAGGATGATTGCACTAGGATATGGGTGGAGTTTTGAGTCATTTTGGGTGGCAGGTTATCGTTACACTTTAAAATGACGTTAACGTATTTTAATAAACGGTGGTGGTTTTAAAATGATGGTGTTTTGGTTTTCAAATAAAGCATTTGGGATGTGTAAATGCTCCAACTAAACATTAAAACTCATTCAGCGTGGCTGACTTTTGCATGTATGTTAGATTTTGTAGGTGTGTAATTCACGTCGGTGTTGCTCTTGGCTGGCAGATGGGATTACTCGTGATATGGTGGAATGCATTTGATTTGTTAGAAACTATATAACATTTTGAGTTTTTATTTAATCATGTATTGTTTTAATTGAAATTTCCGCTGCGTATTTTTTAGAAAAGACTTATTTTCAAACAGTACACTGTGATTTGAGCCGACTATATGGTTCCCGGTTTGGAGGCCTTACACCATCACTGGGGAATAACGCTCCGCACCCACTCCCCTTATATTTAAAGTTTAGTTTCATGTCAAATGGCACGTGATTTTCCTTGAGACAACAACAATATGAATACATGTAAAAGGGAAATAGGTGTAGTTAGTAGGAGTAAAGAGAGCATTGAAAAGTGTAGACAATTGAATAGTATTTATGAGAGTGGTGAGAAATTTATAAATTAATATAGGGTTAATAAGTATGTCCTAGTAATAATTCCATTCATTGGCTATGTTGCTTTAGAACTTTCATAATCTAACTTGAGAAAAAAGTTAATAAAAGCTGGTGTTAATACTCAAGATTGTTACAAAATAAAAAGTTAGAACCTTATAATATGATTTTAAACTATTAATACCTGATCTTGTTATTTTCAATAAACCACAGGCACCAACGGTTTAATTAACTTTTTTAAAATTATTAGATATTAATAGAGGAAAACGAAATTGTTCACAGGGAAAAGATCAAATAGGAAGTTTATTTTGGCTAGGAATGATAGAAAGCAATAGGATTATGACATGTGGCAAATTTTAAAATAAAGAGAAAGGGTATTTTAGTCAATCATGTCCATTCTTTTTCCTTCTTCTCCCCAGTTACTTCAAAACCCACTATTTTCAAAACCCACCATCTCCAACCTTTTCTTCACTTACTATCTCAATAATCACTACATTATAGTGCGATTTTCATCACCAATCAATGATTCAAACACCCGATCAACGTGTTCTTCAGCTTTTTTGAAGAAAACTCAGTTTAATTTCATGCAAAATCTCGTTTTTTCCTGTGATTTTGAAGATAATCACTCGATCCGTTCGATTCGAGCGCTGACAAGTGTTTCAATCATTCAAAATTCGTTAATTGTTGAAGAAATCACTTCGATCCAGGTAAGATATTCTTTAATTTCATTTTTACGATCTGGGTTTTTGATTTAGTCATTGGTTCAGACAGTTCACAGCACATACAATTCACAGCACAAACAAAACTATTGTCATGGTTCAATGCGTTTTAGAGAGAACACTTTCTTTGGTGTTTTTAAGCAATTGCGTTTTTGAACTAAAACATTTTTATGTGTTTTCTGGCCATTGCGTTTTAGAAAAACACATTCTTGAAGTGTTTTTGGTGCATTGCGTTTTAGGTAAAAGATTTTTTTAGGTGTTTTCAGTCCATTGCGTTTTACAGAGAACACTTTCTTTTGTTTTTTAGGCAATTGCGTTTTAGAATGAGTCATTTTTAAGTGTTTTCTGGTCATTGCGTTTTACAAATAAGACATCTCTTTGTGTTTTTGGTGCATTGCGTTTTAGGTAAAACACTTTTTTATGTGTTTTCAGTCCATTGCGTTTTAGAAAGTACATTTTCTTTTGAGTTTTTAGGCTATTGCGTTTTAGAAATAAGACATTTTTTGTGTTTTCTGGCCATTGCGTTTTACAAATAAGTCATTTCTTTGTGTTTATGGTGCATTGCGTTTTAGAAAAATGTCATTTTTTAGGGGTTTTTTTCATTGCGTTTTACGTAACTGGGGGTTTTTCTATTGCGTTTTACGCAACTGGGTTTTTAATTTTTTTTTTTTTTGAAAATATAGCAATATTATACTCGTTTTAAAGATAAAAAAAGGCTCTTTTTTTTGCAACTTTTTATAAAAAAATAATGTCGTATGAAAGAGTTATTAACGTTTAAAAAATGGGGGGAATTGGAGGAGAGAGAAACTATTGGCTTGGATTGACTAGAATGCCCCTAAACAAACTCACGCGCCTCTTTTATTCCCTTCAATTTCCCTGATTTAATCTTAGCCCTTGATTAACTAAATGGATGGTCAAGATCACTTCCTAGCCTTCCTAACCAAATAAACTTTCTATTATATCTCCACTCATCCATTGTTCACATATTTAACTTTGAAGTCTCTATCTAATGACTAACCCATATCTTTTTTTTTACATTTTCCAACTTCGAATGACTAACCCATATTTTTTTTTTCCAACTTTGAAGTCTGTATCTTGAATAATAACTAACGCATAAATCAAATTTAAAAATTGGACGAAGATCACCCATTTGTTTTCGGTTATTGTTTTTAAATTAACAAACGGTATTGGGTACCGGTAGCGAATTTCCTAAACCGAAAGATCTAAGTACCAATTCGGTACCGATTTTTGACGTTACTGGTACCGGTTCGCTATCGGTTTTACCTTCATATAACGATATAAAAAACTATATATAATATTAAAGTTAATATATATGGCTTCTATTTAATATATATATATATTGGAGAGTTCAAATGAGAAGAAATTCTTTATAAGAAGAAAAAAAAAGAAATTCCAACCAATAGAAATGCTTCATTAGACTTCATTTAATATTTGTACTTATTGTAACTATAAGGGTATATTGGTAAACTTACATACATCATTAATTGGTAGTTTCATCTTTAATAACTAACTATATTAAATTTGTAACTTATTTTTAAGATATATATTTTTCTCAAAAAATAAAAATTCATTTTTAGTGTAGGATAAATACGAGGCGTGTAGGATAAATTACGAGTTGTGTAGGATAAATTTCAATATGTGTAGGATAAATTTCGAAATGTGTAGGATAAATTTTGATGTGTGTAGGCAAATTTTTTTAGTGTAGAGGATGATTGTCTTAATGACTAATTAATTAGTCAAACATAATAATATATGAGATGAGAAAAAACTATTTAGTGTTTTACCATTGTACCCTTTTGTTCTTTTTATTCTTAATAAAATTTTCTTCTCAAATGAACCTTCCCCTATATATATATATATAGGAATAAGTTAAAACGAGAACCACATCGAGTTGTAAGAACCCGCGAGAACCACCCCCGCGGGGGGGCGTTGACCACGATTTTTTTTTACAACTAGATGTGTATATTTTAACAACCTACGTAAAGTTTGGGTTTAAACGGCGCGCCCGAGGGGGTAGTTTTTTACGCCCAAAGTTTGGTTAAAAAAAAATAAAAAAACCCAAACTTTGGGCGTAAAAAACTACCCCCTCGGGCGCGCCGTTTAAACCCAAACTTTACGTAGGTTGTTAAAATATACACATCTAGTTGTAAAAAAAAATCGTGGTCAAGGCCCCCCCGCGGGGGTGGTTCTCGCGGGTTCTTACAACTCGAGGTGGTTCTCATTTTAACCTTTCCCTATATATATATAAAGTCCTACCTTATTTTACTCTATTTTAAACAAAGTTCCAAAATGTTTCATACTTGTACGATTCCCCCTTGTGATGTGGTTGAATAATTTCAGTCACTATCATTGGTTCGTCACAGTACCGATACCGCCACTCACTATAACAAGCGAAAGAGAAAAACAAAAAAATAATGGCGTGATATGACCAAAAGATTATCAACACATGTTTATAAAAACAAATGCAGGTACCAATTTCAATAATACACGATGCTAGTACCAATGTCGGTATTAGTTTGGTTTCTCACTGTACCGGCAATCGCTATGGCTTATACGGAACGCCGAGAGAAAAATAAACAAACATGTATATTTAAATTAAAAAAATAATAGCGAACGCAAGTTATTAAAGGGAAAACAAAATAAAAAAAATATAATGTCAGGTAGTGAACCAAGTTATATGATCTCACCGTATTTAATAAATGAACCATGTAACGCAACCACAATATATTACAAATTTGAGAACATTAATGAGCAATTATTTATACATGCGCGCTAGAGCTCGATGGTCGGATTTGTATTTTTTTTCTTCACTCATTTATACATACACAACACATAGAAGGATGCACGTTATGGATCGCGGTCAGTTACTTCTTATAAAACTGCCTTTAACCTTGGCCCAGAGGCGCCAGACGAATCCCTTGGAACGTGGCGAGTCTTCCATCTTTGTGCTCAAAACCCTATTTCTTGTATTTGGTCCGCATATTCGTCTTACCTGCTTAGAGTAAAAAGGGGTTGTCGATTTGAGATAAAACGAGTAAGGAGACAAGGGGCTGTTGGAGACTTTGATCGCACGGTTGAGCTGTTTTGAGATGGCACGAAATTCATACGAGTCGTAGAGGTTGCTAACCGGGGTGGTGGGGCTGATGAGGGTGGTGGTGGTGGGGATGGAGGGTGGGTGTTTCGGTGGTGATTTTTCCATATTGAAAGGCTGCAGGATGTTGGTGAGGAGGTTGGTTAGCTATGAATGTCATATGTGCACATGTGAATGTGATTGTTAATTTGTTATTGTGCTTTGCAAGTAACGTGGAATTTTCTTGTTTACAAGGAGAACATAGTTTCCTACGTTTCCTATGTTTGACTTTTTCTTGTTATAATATTATTAACGAATTTTTTTTTTAATTCAAATTTCATTCCAATTATCAGGGCAAATTACATAAGAATAGCAGGTAGACGAGCAACAAACTGCGTCTCCATCCCCTTCTGAATAGAAAAACCTAATCTACTAAAAACAAAGCCTCGCCCCTGAGGGGTCGAAAAGTTGTTGTGGACCACACGCTGAACTCTAGCTAAGAACCGGATCGCCTCTGACGCCAAGGAGCCGAACGTGTCAAACGGCAGGTGGACAAAGGCATGCTGATTATCGAATTAAAAACAGAATGTTGGCATATGAGTTAGAAACAAAAATAATTTTTTTTGTAGCTAGGTTGAATCAAGAATTAAAAACAGAATGTTGGCATATGAGTTAGAAACAAAAATAATATTTTTTGTAGCTAGGTTGAATCAAGAATTAGTTCTTGTTGGGTTGACTAAAGTAGCTAATTGGGCTGGGCAACAAAAAAAAAAGGAAACCCAAGCCAACAACAAAGGGTCCACGTTGATAGTTTCCACTTTCTAGGGGGTTTTATAATCTTCTGATAATTATAACTGGATTAGGTTAATTATTACGTGTAAAGCTTGATTTCTCTTTAGTCTATTTTAAGTTTAACACAATCATGTTCATGATCTAGTAAATGTTTATGGTTGTATTTTTGTTACTACATTTGTGTTATACATCTTATGTGATTGAATGGTTATAATTTGTTAGATCATTCACATCCATAGTGGTATCAGAGCCTTGTTGCTCTTTTTTAGAAAATAAGATGTTTTATTTCATAAATTAATGGAAAATAACAATCTTTTTAAAAGGGTCTACATATTTACACACCTTATTGCCTATTTGGACACCCTTCAAGACGCCTCGTATAGACCTATACGAGGCGTATAGCCTTTTTCAATTTCCAAGAGAATCTCTGATGATGTCATATTTTGTCTTATTTGCCTCGTATACGCCTCGTATAGGCCTATACTGGGCGTCTAGGCGAAAAAAGACCATTTAGCCCCTGATTTAGGCCTATACTGGGGGTAAATTGGTCTTTTTTGCCTCTCTTATATGCCTAGTATAGGCCTATACTAAGCGTATATAAGGTTTTTTTTTTTTTTAACAAACATTTTATACAATATTAATCGTTTTAGCAAACTTTTATACAAAAACAAGTTTTTTATTTTAAATAATTAATATTAGGACCCCTCGTTGAGTAAAAAATGAGTGTTTTGGTGGGGTAATTTGAGTTGTTTTTTAAGAAAAGTTTTATTTTTTTTTAAAATATTTTACCGTTTTCAAGATCGGCCTTTAAAAATATTCGATCGTAGAAATATTACATTCGGTAAAATATTTTTATAAAAAATAAACCTATAAAAAAAAACCAACGAGGGGTCCTAATATTAATTATTTAAAATAAAAAAACTTGTTTTTGTATAAAAGTTTGCTAAAACGATTAATATTGTATAAAATGTTTGTAAAAAAAAAATACCCCTTTAAGACACCCAGTATAGGGCTATACTGGGCGTCTATGTGGACCAAAAGACCATTAAACCCCTGAATTAGGCCTATACTGGGGGCAAAACAGGGCTATAATGGTCTTTTGGACCCCTCGTATACGCCCAGTATAGCTCTATACGGGGCGTCTATTATTTTTTTTTTGTTTACTTTTTTTAATATTTAAAAAGAGAAAACAAAAAAAAATAAAAATAGACGCCCAGTATAGGGCTATACTGGGCCTATACGAGGGGTCCAAAAGACCATAATAACCCTGTTTTGCCCCCAGTATAGGCCTAATTCAAGGGTATAATGGTCTTTTGCCCCACATAGACGCCCAGTATAGCCCTATACTGGGCGTCTATTTTTTTTTTTCTCTTTTTAAATACCAATAACACTAATATTAACTATAAAAAACTCATATTAATTATAATAACACTCATATTAATTATAATAACTCATATTAATTATAATAACACTAATATTAATTATAAAAAAACTCATATTAATTATAATAACACTCATATTAATTTTAATAACTCATATTAATTATAATAACACTAATATTAATTATAATAACTCATATTAATTATAATAACACTAATATTAATTATAAAAAAAACTCATTTTAGTATCAATAACACTAATATTAATTATAATAACTCGTATTAATTATAATAACACTAATATTAATTATAAAAAACTCATATTAATTATAATAACACTCATATTAATTATAATAACTCATATTAATTATAATAACACTAATATTAATTATACGATGCCTATACGAGACCTATACGAGACTTATACTATACTATACGATACGATACAACACGATAGGCTTATACAAGACCTATACGAGACTTATACTACACTACACTATACGATACGATGCGATACAACACGATACTATAGGATACGATACCACACTATATGATACGATAGTATCGTATTGTATCGTATTGTATTGTATAGTATGGTATCGTATTGTATCGTATAGTGTATAGTATAAGTCTCGTATAGGTCCCATATAGGTCTATACGAGAGCTATACGAGACTTATACTACACTATACGATACAATACAATACAATACAATACAATACGATACTATAGGATATGATACAACGCCCGCATACGTCGATAGGCCTATACAAGACCTATAAGGGACCTATACGAGACATATACTAAACTATATGTTAAAAACAATGTAATATTTCTACGATCGGATATTTTTAAAGGCCGATCTTGAAAACGGTAAAATATTTTTATAAAAAAATAAAACTTTTCTTAAAAAACAACTCAAATTACCCCACCAAAACACCTATTTTTTTACTCAAAAAACATCACCCTCAAAAAACAATCAAATTACCCTACCAAAACATCCATTTTTCAACTAAAAAAAACCAACGAGGGGTCCTAATATTAATTATTTAAAATAAAAAAACTTGTTTTTGTATAAAAGTTTGCTAAAACGATTAATATTGTATAAAATGTTTGTTAAAAAAAAAACCCTTCAAGACGCCCAGTATAGGCCTATACGAGGCATATAAGGGGCAAAGGGTCATATATGAGGCCTATACGAAGGGTCCTATACGCCCAGTATAGGCCTATACGAGGCGTATTGAAGCAGTCAAACCAGAAGTGACATGAGTCAGACACTGATTTTGATGTAACCCTATACGCCTCGTATAGGCCTATACGAGGCCTATACGAGGCCTATACGAGGCAAAGGGTGTCTAAATAGGCAGATAAGGTGTCTGGATAGTTTGAGCCTTTTAAAAACGATTCAGATGAATCTGAAGAAATAACTGAAGTTTTAAACTTTAGTGAAAACGAAAAAGGTTTTGTATCATATTACATGATTAATTCTGATCAACTAACAAAAATTAGCAAGCTTAAATTCAAGCTTGACACAAAACAGGTTTTTAATCAACCAAAAACTTTACAAAGTTTAGTCTCTAGAGCATTTTCTAGAAAAAATAAAATATTTTATTGTTTTAACACTGAAGAACTTTCAGTTGACATAAAAAATACAGCAGGTGAAGTTTATTTGCCACTCTTAACAAAGGGTGAAATAGCAAAAAAGCTTTTGCATATTAAACCAGAGTTGAGAAAGTCTCTCAATATGGTTCATATAGGAGCGGTTAAAATCCTCCTTAAATCTCAGTTTAGAGATGAAATTAATTTTCCTATAAAAATGGCACTCGTTGATAATAGAATTATCAATAGGCAATATGCTCTTCTGGGAGCAATTCAAGGTAATTTAGCATATGGTAAATTTATGTTTACTGTATATCCTAAATTTGCTTTACATCGAGATTCAAAAGATTTCGACAAAACTTTGAGTTTTATACATCAGTGTAAAAGAACTGATCTTATGGAACCAGGTAATAAAGTGTTTACGATTAATTATTTAATCTCTTATGCTTTAACCAACAGTACTCATTCAATCGAGTATAAGGAAAATGAAAATATAACTCTTGAAGATATGAAATTGGAATTGTTGAAGGCAGCAAATTCGCTGAGCCATCACAATTACAAGAAAATTGGGCAATTGATATTGCATGAAATAAACAGGTTTTAGTTTCAAAACCCAGACACAGTTATGCTGGAAACTCTTTACAAATAGGAGATTCAAGTAATACTGAACAATTAATTCGTTCTATGTCAGAAAGAATAGATGGATATGGTAGAATTTTAAAAGGAGTTATTGGAGAATAATGTCTTCAAAACCAATTTTAAATTATTTACAATATCTTGATCAACAAATCACCTATGAAGAGGCTGATATACAATTTAGATTTATGAGAATAAATCAAATTAAAGAAAATTTTATGTTAAGTCATAAAACAAAAATTCTTAATATAAAGATTATTAAGGAAAACATTTTTGCTTCTAAGCAAAAAATTATTGAGCTTAGAACTAAAAAAGCAATTATATCTGTAACATGACTACTCTTTTGAAATTAGAGGAACTTGTTAAAGTTTTAATGAAAAAGTTGGATAGTCTATCTACCAACGAAAATCTTGAGGTAACTGCCGCAAAAATCATCAAAGATGTTTCAGACAAAATTGATGAAAAAATGAATTCAAAAACTCTTATGCCCGAAAGGCAAAAAGAAAAAATTGATGATGAAAAAAGCTTTCAAAAGTATTCATTTCCAAACTTCAACGTTGGAAATCCATCTTTAGGAAGTTCTAAAAGTCCAAATGCATTATCATGGCCTTTTGGATCAACTTCAAATGACCAATAAAGGTCAAGCGAAAAACTTTTTAAGAAAAATAAATCTAGAGATTTCTAGACATTATTTCTTTATAGAAAGAAATAATCAAAGAATTCATGAATTACATTCGGATTGGAGCATTTATCCTTATGACAAACTTTTTGAATTAACTGATTTAAAAATAAAAAATTCTTTTATGGAAAAAGATATTCAAAATCTAAAAGATAAAAAGATTATTTTATCTTGTGGATAAAATGAGTTTCATCGTTCAAAAATTGGAACAAATTTTAGATGAACAATTGGATACTCTTCCAATTGAACAAATAAAAGAACTTGTTAATCTCATTACTTTGGATGACAAAGAATGTGAACAAAAGCTTTCTGAAGATAAAATCTTAAAAGAAAGATATTTTCCTTCTGAAAATAAAGAACAGGTCTTTGTTTTGAAGAATGAAGAACCAAGAACCTTTCCTGTTAAGAAAGAAGAACCAGAAACTGAAGAAAGTTCTTCAGATATGGAAATGTCTCCGAGACAAAGAACTTACAATGCCTCTACTAGTAAAGGTAAAAGGCGTAGAAAAAAGAATACGGAATTTTCCATGTCGTATCATAAAGGTATACCTGATTATAATAGTAATGACAATGGTAGTGCAACTACTATTAAAATTGATTGTATCTTCAACCTCGACAAAAGAAAAGAGGTAATTGATAAATGGAACACTGAAATCAGTCTAATCATTGAGACTAATTCAGTAGAATTCTCTCAGGCTAAGGCTTTGTTATTATTACTAGAGCATAAGTCTGCAGGAATCATACAAAATTTCATCAAAGGGACAACTTGGGATGAAACTTTGCATGGTGAAGATCTTTTTGATCAAATCATAAATGCAATATACATGATGTTTTTAGGTCTCGATCTCATTACAGATAAAGACCGAGAAAATCAAAAAATATTAGAAAAAGCAAGACAAAATCTTGCTAAAGCACAGCTTTGTGACATATGTCTGTTAGATGATTTCACTTGTCTTTATGAAACTAATTTGTATAAATTAGGCACAGGTGAATTTCATCCATGGATTGATACTTACTTAATGAAAATTTCCATCGTCGGAGAAAAGGCGAAGGAGCGTTGGAATAAAGAAAAGAATCAATTTACAATGCATTCTCTTGGGTTTGCTACAAGAATTGTTAAAGAAGAAATTGCATCCTATTGTGATCTTTCTGACAAACAAAAACAGTTAAAACGTTTTAACGAAAACTGTTGGAAAAAACTCGATGAGTTACCACAATTATCTTTTGGTTGTGAACCAACAAAAGATAAAAATTATTTCAAAAAGAAATATAAAAATAAATATAAAACAAAAAACTAAAAAACGTTTTTGGAAAACCAAGAAAAAAAAGTTTTCTCCTGGAAAATACTTTTCAAAAGAAAAACCTAAGGTTTGTCCTCAAGGTAAGAAAAAATGTCGTTGCTGGATATGTTCTGAAGAAGGACATTATGCTAACGAATGTCCCAACCGACAAAAATTTCCGGAAAAGATAAAAATTATCTTAGAAGCCGAAATTGAAGGATATTTTCCTTCTGAAAATATTTTTGATGGCTATACTCAAGTATATGCATTAGAAATATTAGACAACCTGTCATCCGATTCTTCTACAGAAGACTCAGAATGAAGTCCAACCACTTTTTTAGTTGGGGGGATAAAGATAAGCAAAACGATTTTGAAATTTGTTTATTAAAAAAATATTTATTTCCTGAAAACAAAAATTTATCTGGAAATAATAAACATTTTGTCAATTGGCAGACATGGTTTTCAAGATATTCATTCAACAATGAACATCTTAAGGGAGCCAAAAACATGTTAACTGATAGCGTGACACGAGATTTTCAGAAATCGTAAGCAATGATGTCATTGTCATCCTTGCTCCTATAAATAAGAAAGATTCTCTTCATCAAAAATCATCACCTTCAAGTTAGAAAAAACTTTAAAAAAAGGGGGATGAAAGATCTAAGGGCTTTACGCCTAAAGAAATTGTTTTTATAAAAAAACTTCCAGTATGGAAGAAGATCTTAAGGCTCTACGTCTCAAAGAAAAAATTCTAGAAATAGAATTAAGATCCGTCAGAGATCAGATCAGTGTCTACACGACCATGATCTTAACTGGAAATTCTGTCCAGGATGCTGAAAAGCGAAAAACAGAATCTAGTCCAGCGCAAACGGCGACTGGTAAAGACTCAACAAATCTGTTGATCCCTGATGCTTTGGGGAAAAAGCATGCCAGAGGCCTCACAAGCCAGGCGAGACCTTCATTCAAAGAAGGCTAACATTCGATTGATCATTCGAATGATCGAATCCCAAATCCTCTCAACAACTCTCAACCACCCTCACTTTTCTTTTCTTTGATCATTCGAATGATCAATTTTTCAATTCCTAGTTATGTGTTTTAGGATGGAGTAGAAACTCCTTAAGGGGGTTATGTAAATATCAAGAAGTTCTCCTTCGGGAGAACAATTATGAAATAAAAACTCTTTTGTAAACCTCTATCTTTTATCTTTTATCATGAAAGTTTTTATTCTGTAAAACCTGGAGTCCTGGAGCCCGTAGAAGTACCGCTTAGGTAGGAGGCCGTTAAGGAAATAAGGGTTGGATTGGTCCCTTGCAGAAGAAATAGAAACGATCAAGAAGAAGATACAAGAAGAAGAAAGGTATAAATTTTATTTCAAACTGTTAAATTACTTCAAGATTGATATTTCATATCTCTCCTTAAAATCTTAAAAAGAATTTATTTCAACACAAAAAACTAAGATTTTGATTAAATCAAAAAAATGATGTTTATAAACAAACACAAAAAGAAATCGATTAACAACTATCGAAACAAATGATTTTTCAATCTAAAAAAATTAGTCAAAATATGACTACAAAAAATAATGAATTTTGTAAATTCAAAGGATTAATTCCACAATTAAACAATTTCAAAATTGTTTATGTTAGTTAACAATTGTCGACTAATAATTTAAAATTCATATTCGAATTATCGATTGATTATTTTAATCGATGAATAATTCATTTGAATTTTATATTCAAAATACTATGCATCTTTTGAATTTTATATTCAAAATACTATGCATCTTTAGAATTATGCGGAGATACTTTTGAATTTGTGACAAATTCAACTAAAGGGTTCATTAAGTCCTTTAGAAGTTTTGTGGTCTGGTTAAGACTCATTAACTAGAAAACTTGGTCAATAAGACGGTTGAGTTCTATTTTTAGCTTGAAGCTGTTTTCTTTTCTTTTTAGTCGAATAAAAAGAAAAAGATACATAGTATATTGAATATAAAATTCTTTCTTTTGAATTTGAAAGGAATCTTTTGAATTTAATCGATCGATTAAATGAAAAAGATGCACAATACTTTGAATATAATATTCTAAAGATGCATAGTATTTTGAATATAAAATTCAAAAGATGCACAATATTTTGAATATAAAATTCAAATGAATTATTCATCGATTAAAATAATCAATCGATAATTCGAATATGAATTTTAAATTATTAGTCGACAATTGTTGACTAACATAAACAATTTTGAAATTGTTTAATTGTGGAATTAATCCTTTGAATTTACAAAATTCATTAGTTTTTGTAGTCATATTTTGACTAAATTTTTAGATTGAAAAATCATTTGTTTCGATAGTTGTTAATCGATTTCTTTTTGTGTTTGTTTATAAACATCATTTTTTGATCTAATCAAAATCTTAGTTTTTTGTGTTGAAATAAATTCTTTTTAAGATTTTAAGGAGATATATGAAATATCAATCTTGAAGTAATTTAACAGTTTGAAATAAAATTTTATACCTTTCTTCTTCTTGTATCTTCTTCTTGATCGTTTCTATTTCTTCTGCAAGGGACCAATCCAACCCTTATTTCCCTAACGGCCTCCTGCCTAAGCGGTACTTCAACGGGCTCCAAAACTCCAGGTTTTACAGAATAAAAACTTTCATGATAAAAGATAAAAGATAGAGGTTTACAAAGGAGTTTTTATTTCATAACTGTTCTCCCGAAGGAGAACTTCTTGATATTTACATAACCCCCTTAAGGAGTTTCTACTCCATCCTAAAACACATAACTAGGAATTGAAAAATTGATCATTCGAATGATCAAAGAAAAGAAAAGTGAGGGTGGTTGAGAGTTGTTGAGAGGATTTGGGATTCGAGCAGGGTATATCTCAACTAAAGGAATTCAACTTTTTTATATAGCAGAAGTGAATTTTACAAAAGACCATTATAGCCCTTAATTAATCGTCATGGATGACGTTTTTAATCGACATACCCATGTGTTGGGTCCAGTTCTCGATTGTCTTCATCTGAAAAGTAGTTATCTTTTTCAGTGGAGTTTTTGTTTTCTTCTGTAGAAGATGCTTTGCAGTATTCGCACTGATGGTTCTCATATGTGCGTTGCAACTTTTGACAAAGTTGTTCTTTAGTGGCGGGGCCAGCTTCTACTTTATTGAAGATGATGCGTTGCTCCATCATTTCTAAAGCTTCTTTTTCATGTAGTGGTAGAGGAGTTCCACTATAGCTAGTAATTATGCAATTCGTGCTGCAATAATTAACTTTGTTAAAGCTTCCTACTTTAATTTTTTGTAGGTTTTCTAGGATTTGTAAAAATCCTTTGGTCCTGATATGTAACCATTTTTCATAGTCATCATATTCTTCTTTCATTATTCTTGAAGGACTGACCGTTCTTGCTTTGGCTATGCCAATTTCTAAGTGATGATAACCTGGAAGGGTTGTTCCTTGGTACCAGTCAGGGAGTGTAGAAGTACACTTGATGAAGATGTTAGCATCTCTTGCCGCAGCAATTTTCTTTCGAAAATTCTTGATGGCTTTCTTCATTCCTTCAGATAAATTACTTATTTCAAGTAAATTAGGAGAAGGGTAGATGAACTTTGCTAATCCAGCAGAAAATGCTAGAGAAACTAGTTCTGGGCTTGCACCTGGACAAAAGATAATAAGACTTTTGGAAGCCCTGTCTTCTGTGTAAATGTGTTCGAACTCGAAATCGTCTTGGTTTATGGCTCTAGCCTTTGACCAAATTGTTCTGAATTCGTCTAAAGAAATAATATCTTTTTCTTCTTTCTCTTCATTAATTGTTGATTTTGAGAAAGTGTTGTTTCTGAATGCAATGATTCTTTCTTTTTTCTTGGACCTCAATAGTTCAGGAATAATTGTTACCTTTAAAGGTATTTCCTTCTTCCCGAGGTTTGCTGAATATCGGGTAGCTTCTTGTTGGGCTTGCGATAACGACCCAAATTTTTTGAAAGGATAGTCAGTTTTGTCAACGTAATTTCTGACTATACTCCAATCTTCATATATTCCTCTATGGTCACCATCGAAAATAACATAAAATCTTGAATTATGCTTTTCTGGAATTTGTGTAACTTGGGAGTAACTTGGTCTAAGAGAGACCTTTTCAGTTTTTGGCAAACTGTCAGCCATCAACGGATTTGATGTGCCTTTACCAGAGCCATTTGCTTCTGGGCTAGATGAAGATTTTAGTTCTTCATTTACTCTGTTTTTTCTTTTTTCCAAAGCAAAAAGGAGTGAACGGATTTGTTTTCTTAGCTACAGAGCCGTTTGCATCTGAGCTGTTGGAAGAAGATGAATCTTCTCTTTCCATTATTCGTAAATGGACAACTTCCGAAAATGTAGACCCAGGGGTCAATCGGATGTTAGCCTTCTTTGAATGAAGGTCTCGCCTGGCTTGTGAGGCCTCTGGCATGCTTTTTCCCAAAGCATCAGGGATCAACGGATTTATTGAGTCTTTACCAGTCGCCGTTTGCGCTGGACTAGATTCTGTTTTTAGCTTTTCAGCATCCTGGACATAATTTCCAGTTAAGATCATGGTCGTGTAGACACTGATCTGATCTCTGACGGATCTTAATTCTATTTATAGATTTTTTTTCTTTGAGACGTAGAGCCTTAAGATCTTCTTCCATACTGGAAGTTTTTTATAAAAACAATTTCTTTAGGCGTAAAGCCCTTAGATCTTTCATCCCCCTTTCTTTTTTTTTTTAAGTTTTTTGTAACTTGAAGGTGATGATTTTTTATGAAGATAATCCTTCTTATTTATAGGAGCAAGGATGACAATGACATCATTGCTTACGATTTCTGAAAATCTCGTGTCACGCTATCAGTTAACATGTTTTTGGCCCCCTTAAGATGTTCATTGTTGAATGAATATCTTGAAAACCATGTCTGCCAATTGACAAAATGTTTATTATTTCCAGATAAATTTTTGTTTTCAGGAAATAAATATTTTTTTAATAAACAAATTTCAAAATCGTTTTGCTTATCTTTATCCCCCCAACTAAAAAAGTGGTTGGACTTCATTCTGAGTCTTCTGTAAAAGAATCGGATGACAGGTTGTCTAATATTTCTAATGCATATACTTGTGTATAGCCATCAAAAATATTTTCAGAAGGAAAATATCCTTCAATTTCGGCTTCTAAGATAATTTTAATCTTTTCCGGAAATTTTTGTCGGTTGGGACATTCGTTAGCATAATGTCCTTCTTCAGAACATATCCAGCAATGACATTTTTTCTTACCTTGAGGACAAACCTTAGGTTTTTCTTTTGAAAAGTATTTTCCAGGAGAAAATTTTCTTTTCTTGGTTTTACAAAAACGTTTTTTAGTTTTTGTTTTATATTTATTTTTATATTTCTTTTTGAAATAAATTTTATCTTTTGTTGGTTCACAGCCAAAAGATAATTGTGGTAACTCAGCGAGTTTTTTCCAACAGTTTTCGTTAAAACGTTTTAACTGTTTTTGTTTGTCAGAAAGATCACAATAGGATGCAATTTCTTCTTTAACAATTCTTGTAGCAAACCCAAGAGAATGCATTGTAAATTGATTCTTTTCTTTATTCCAACGCTCCTTCGCCTTTTCTCCGACGATGGAAATTTTCATTAAGTAAGTATCAATCCATGGATGAAATTCACCTGTGCCTAATTTATACAAATTAGTTTCATAAAGACAAGTGAAATCATCTAACAGACATATGTCACAAAGCTGTGCTTTAGCAAGATTTTGTCTTGCTTTTTCTAATATTTTTTGATTTTCTCGGTCTTTATCTGTAATGAGATCGAGACCTAAAAACATCATGTATATTGCATTTATGATTTGATCAAAAAGATCTTCACCATGCAAAGTTTCATCCCAAGTTGTCCCTTTGATGAAATTTTGTATGATTCCTGCAGACTTATGCTCTAGTAATAATAACAAAGCCTTAGCCTGAGAGAATTCTACTGAATTAGTCTCAATGATTAGACTGATTTCAGTGTTCCATTTATCAATTACCTCTTTTCTTTTGTCGAGGTTGAAGATACAATCAATTTTAATAGTAGTTGCACTACCATTGTCATTACTATTATAATCAGGTATACCTTTATGATACGACATGGAAAATTCCGTATTCTTTTTTCTACGCCTTTTACCTTTACTAGTAGAGGCATTGTAAGTTCTTTGTCTCGGAGACATTTCCATATCTGAAGAACTTTCTTCAGTTTCTGGTTCTTCTTTCTTAACAGGAAAGGTTCTTGGTTCTTCATTCTTCAAAACAAAGACCTGTTCTTTATTTTCAGAAGGAAAATATCTTTCTTTTAAGATTTTATCTTCAGAAAGCTTTTGTTCACATTCTTTGTCATCCAAAGTAATGAGATTAACAAGTTCTTTTATTTGTTCAATTGGAAGAGTATCCAATTGTTCATCTAAAATTTGTTCCAATTTTTGAACGATGAAACTCATTTTATCCACAAGATAAAATAATCTTTTTATCTTTTAGATTTTGAATATCTTTTTCCATAAAAGAATTTTTTCTTTTTAAATCAGTTAATTCAAAAAGTTTGTCATAAGGATGAATGCTCCAATCCGAATGTAATTCATGAATTCTTTGATTATTTCTTTCTATAAAGAAATAATGTCTAGAAATCTCTAGATTTATTTTTCTTAAAAAGTTTTTCGCTTGACCTTTATTGGTCATTTGAAGTTGATCCAAAAGGCCATGAAAATGCATTTGGACATTTAGAACTTCCTAAAGATGGATTTCCAACGTTGAAGTTTGGAAATGAATACTTTTGAAAGCTTTTTTCATCATCAATTTTTTCTTTTTGCCTTTCAGGCATAAGAGTTTTTGAATTCATTTTTTCATCAATTTTGTCTGAAACATCTTTGATGATTTTTGCGGCAGTTACCTCAAGATTTTCGTTAGTAGATAGACTATCCAACTTTCTCATTAAATCTTTAACAAGTTCCTCTAATTTCAAAAGAGTAGCCATGTTACAGATATAATTGTTTTTTTAGTTCTAAGCTGAATAATTTTTTGCTTAGAAGCAAAAATGTTTTCCTTAATAATCTTTATATTAAGAATTTTTGTTTTATGACTTAACATAAAATTTTCTTTAATTTGATTTATTCTCATAAATCCAAATTGTATATCAGCCTCTTCATAGGTGATTTGTTGATCAAGATATTGTAAATAATTTAAAATTGGTTTTGAAGACATTATTCTCCAATAACTCCTTTTAAAATTCTACCATATCCATCTATTCTTTCTGACATAGAACGAATTAATTGTTCAGTATTACTTGAATCTCCTATTTGTAAAGAGTTTCCAGCATAACTGTGTCTGGGTTTTGAAACTAAAACCTGTTTATTTCGTGCAATATCAATTGCCCAATTTTCTTGTAATTGTGATGGCTCAGCGAATTTGGTGCCTTCAACAATTCCAATTTCAGAAAATATATCTTCAAGAGTTATATTTTCATTTTCCTTATACTCGATTGAATGAGTACTGTTGGTTAAAGCATAAGAGATTAAATAATTAATCGTAAACACTTTATTATCTGGTTCCATAAGATCAGTTCTTTCACACTGATGTATAAAACTCAAAGTTTTGTCGAAATCTTTTGAATCTCGATGTAAAGCAAATTTAGGATAGACAGTAAACATAAATTTACCATATGCTAAATTACCTTGAATTGCTCCCAGAAGAGCATCTTGCCTATTGATAATTCTATTATCAACGAGTGCCATTTTTATAGGAAAATTAATTCCATCTCTAAACTGAGCTTTAAGGAGGATTTTAACCGCTCCTATATGAACCATATTGAGAGACTTTCTCAACTCTGGTTTAATATGCAAAAGCTTTTTTGCTATTTCACCCTTTGTTAAGAGTGGCAAATAAACTTCACCTGCTGTATTTTTTATGTCAACTGAAAGTTCTTCAGTGTTAAAACAATAAAATATTTTATTTTTTCTAGAAAATGCTCTAGAGACTAAACTTTGTAAAGTTTTTGGTTGATTAAAAACCTGTTTTGTGTCAAGCTTGAATTTAAGCTTGCTAATTTTTGTTAGTTGATCAGAATTAATCATGTAATCTGATACAAAACCTTTTTCGTTTTCACTAAAGTTTATAACTTCAGTTATTTCTTCAGATTCATCTGAATCGTTTTTAAAAAGATCGTTATTTTCCATTAATTTATGAAATAAAACATCTTATTTTCTAAAAAAAGAGCAACAAGGCTCTAATACCACTATGCGGAGGTACTTCTGAATTTGTGATAAATTCAACTAAAGGGTTCATTAAGTCCTTTAGAAGTTTTGTGGTCTGGTTAATGCCACTATGCGGAGGTACTTTTGAATTTGTGATAAATTCAACTAAAGGGTTCATTAAGTCCTTTAGAAGTTTTGTGGTCTGGTTCAGACTCATTAATTAGAAAACTTGGTCACGGTTGAGTTCTATTTTTAGCTTGAAGCTGTTTTCTTTTCTTTTTAGTCGAATAAAAAGAAAAAGATACATAGTATATTGAATATAAAATTCTTTCTTTTGAATTTGAAAGGAATCTTTTGAATTTAATCGATCGATTAAATGAAAAAGATCCACATTACTTTGAATATAATATTCTAAAGATGCATAGTATTTTGAATATAAAATTCAAAAGATGCACAGTATTTTGAATATAAAATTCAAATGAATTATTCATCGATTAAAATAATCAATCGATAATTCGAATATGAATTTTAAATTATTAGTCAACAATTGTTGACTAACATAAACAATTTTGAAATTGTTTAATTGTGGAATTAATTCTTTGAATTTACAAAATTCATTATTTTTTGTAGTCATATTGTGACTAAATTTTTGTAGATTGAAAAATCATTTGTTTCGATAGTTGTTAATCGATTTCTTTTTGTGTTTGTTTATAAGCATCATTTTTTGATTTAATCAAAATCTTAGTTTTTTTTGTTGAAATAAATTCTTTTTAAGATTTTAATGAGAGATATTAAATATCAATCTTGAAGTAATTTAACAGTTTGAAATAAAATTTTATACCTTTCTTCTTCTTGTATCTTCTTCTTGATCATTTCTATTTCTTCTGCAACGGACCAATCCAACCATTATTTCCCTAACGGCCTCCTGCCTAAGCGGTACTTCAACGGGCTCCAGGACTCCAGGTTTTACAGAATAAAAACTTTCATGATAAAAGATAAAAGATAGAGGTTTACAAAGGAGTTTTTATTTCATAACTGTTCTCCCGAAGGAGAACTTCTTGATATTTACATAACCCCCTTAAAGGAGTTTCTAACACATAACTAGAAAATGAAAAATTTTGATCATACGAATGATCAAAGAAAAGTTGAAAAGGAAAGGTGGTTGAAAGTTGTTGAGAGGTTTTGGTTTCTCGGATTCAACCAGGGATATCTAAACTAAATAAATTCAACTTCTTTATATAGCAGAAGTGAATTTTACAAAAGACCATTATAGCCCTTAATTAATCGTCATGGATGACGTTTTTAATCGACATACCCATGTGTTGGGTCCAGTTCTCGATTGTCTTCATCTGAAAAGTAGCTGTCTTTTTCAGTGGAGTTTTTGTTTTCTTCTGCAGAAGATGCTTTGCAGTATTCGCACTGATGGTTCTCATATGTGCGTTGCAACTTTTGACAAAGTTGTTCTTTAGTGGCGAGGCCAGCTTCTACTTTATTGAAGATGATGCGTTGCTCCATCCTTTCTAAAGCTTCTTTTTCATGTAGTGGTAGAGGAGTTCCACTATAGCTAGTAATTATGCAATTGGTGCTGCAATAATTAACTTTGTTAAAGCTTCCTACTTTAATTTTTTGTAGGTTTTCTAGGATTTGTAAAAATCCTTTGGTCCTGATATGTAACCATTTTTCATAGTCATCATATTCTTCTTTCATTATTCTTGAAGGACTGACCATTCTTGCTTTGGCTATGCCAATTTCTAAATGATGATAACCTGGAAGGGTTGTTCCTTGGTACCAGTCAGGGAGTGTAGAAGTACACTTAATGAAGATGTTAGCATCTCTTGCCGCAGCAATTTTCTTTCGAAAATTCTTGATGGCTTTCTTCATTCCTTCAGATAAATTACTTATTTCAAGTAAATTAGGAGAAGGGTAGATGAACTTTGCTAATCCAGCAGAAAATGCTAGAGAAACTAGTTCTGGGCTTGCACCTGGACAAAAGATAATAAGACTTTTGGAAGCCCTGTCTTCTGTGTAAATGTGTTCGAACTCGAAATCGTCTTGGTTTATGGCTCTAGCCTTTGACCAAATTGTTCTGAATTCGTCTAAAGAAATAATATCTTTTTCTTCTTTCTCTTCATTAATTGTTGATTTTGAGAAAGTGTTGTTTCTGAATGCAATGATTCTTTCTTTTTTCTTGGACCTCAATGGTTCAGGAATAATTGTTACCTTTAAAGGTATTTCCTTCTTCCCGAGGTTTGCTGAATATCGGGTAGCTTCTTGTTGGGCTTGCGATAACGACCCAAATTTTTTGAAAGGATAGTCAGTTTTGTCAACGTAATTTTTGACTATACCCCAATCTTCATATATTCCTCTATGGTCACCATCGAAAATAACATAAAATCTTGAATTATGCTTTTCTGGAATTTGTGTGACTTGGGAGTAACTTGGTCTGAGAGAGACCTTTTCAGTTTTTGGCAAACTGTCAGCCATCAACGGATTTGAAGTGCCTTTACCAGAGCCGTTTGCTTCTGGGCTAGATGAAGATTTTAGTTCTTCATTTAATCTGTTTTTGCTTTTTTCCAAAGCAACAGGAGTGAACGGATTTGTTTTCTTAGCTACAGAGCCGTTTGCATCTGAGCTGTTGGAAGAAGATGAATCTTCTCTTTCCATTTTTCGTAAATGGACAACTTCCGAAAATGTAGACCCAGGGGTCAATCGGATGTTAGCCTTCTTTGAATGAAGGGCTCGCCTAGCTTGTGAGGCCTCTGGCATGCTTTTTCCCAAAGCATCAGGGATCAACAGATTCGTTGAGTCTTTACCAGTCGCTGTTTGCGCTGGACTAGATTCTGTTTTTAGCTTTTCAGCATCCTGGACAGAATTTCCAGTTAAGATCATGGTCGTGTAGACACTGATCTGATCTCTGACGGATCTTAATTCTATTTCTAGAATTTTTTTCTTTGAGACGTAGAGCCTTAAGATCTTCTTCCATACTCGAAGTTTTTTATAAAAACAATTTCTTTAGGAGTAAGGCCCTTAGATCTTTCATCCCCCTTTCTTTTTTAAAAGTTTTTTTGTAACTTGAAGGTGATGAATTTTGATGAAGAGAATCCTTCTTATTTATAGGAGCAAGGATGACAATGACATCATTGCTTACGATTTCTGAAAATCTTGTGTCACGCTATCAGTTAACATGTTTTTAGCCCCCTTAAGATGTTCATTGTTGAATGAATATCTTGAAAACCATGTCTGCCAATTGACAAAATGTTTATTATTTCCAGATAAATTTTTGTTTTCAGGAAATAAATAATTTTTTAATAAACAAATTTCAAAATCGTTTTGCTTATCTTTATCCCCCCAACTAAAAAAGTGGTTGGACTTCATTCTGAGTCTTCTGTAGAAGAATCGGATGACAGGTTGTCTAATATTTCTAATGCATATACATGTGTATAGCCATCAAAAATATTTTCAGAAGGAAAATATCCTTCAATTTCGGCTTCTAAGATAATTTTTATCTTTTCCGGAAATTTTTGTCGGTTGGGACATTCGTTAGCATAATGTCCTTCTTCAGAACATATCCAGCAATGACATTTTTTCTTACCTTGAGGACAAACCTTAGGTTTTTCTTTTGAAAAGTATTTTCTAGGAGAAAACTTTTTTTTCTTTGTTTTCCAAAAACGTTTTTTAGTTTTTGTTTTTGTTTTATATTTCTTTTTGAAATAATTTTTATCTTTTGTTGGTTCACAGCCAAAAGATAATTGTGGTAACTTAGCGAGTTTTTTGCAACAGTTTTCGTTAAAACGTTTTAACTGTTTTTGTTTGTCAGAAAGATCACAATAGGATGCAATTTCTTCTTTAACAATTCTTGTAGCAAACCCAAGAGAATGCATTGTAAATTGATTCTTTTCTTTATTCCAACGCTCCTTCGACTTTTCTCCGACGATGGGAATTTTCATTAAGTAAGCATCAATCCATGGATGAAATTCACCTGTGCCTAATTTATACAAATTAGTTTCATAAAGACAAGTGAAATCGTCTAACAGACATATGTCACAAAGCTGTGCTTTAGCAAGATTTTGTCTTGCTTTTTCTAATATTTTTTTATTTTCTCGGTCTTTATCTGTAATGAGATCGAGACCTAAAAACATCATGTATATTGCATTTATGATTTGATCAAAAAGATCTTCACCATGCAAAGTTTCATCCCAAGTTGTCCCTTTGATGAAATTTTGTATGATTCCTGCAGACTTATGCTCTAGTAATAATAACAAAGCCTTAGCCTGAGAGAATTCTACAGAATTAGTCTGAATGAGTAGACTGATTTCAGTGTTCCATTTATCAATTACCTCTTTTCTTTTGTCGAGGTTGAAGATACAATCAATTTTAATAGTATTAATAGTAGTTGCACTACCATTGTCATTACTATTATAATCAGGTATACCTTTATGATACGGCATGGAAAATTCCGTATTCTTTTTTCTACGCCTGTTACCTTTACTAGTAGAGGCATTGTAAGTTCTTTGTCTCGGAGACATTTCCATATCTGAAGAACTTTCTTCAGTTTCTGGTTCTTCTATCTTAACAAGAAAGGTTCTTGGTTCTTCATTCTTCAAAACAAAGACCTGTTCTTTATTTTCAGAAGGAAAATATCTTTCTTTTAAGATTTTATCATCAGAAAGCTTTTGTTCACATTCTTTGTCATCCAAAGTAATGAGATTAACAAATTCTTTTATTTGTTCAATTGGAAGAGTATCCAATTGTTCATCTAAAAATTGTTCCAATTTTTGAACGATGAAACTCATTTTATCCACAAGATAAAATAATCTTTTTATCTTTTAGATTTTGAATATCTTTTTCCATAAAAGAATTTTTTCTTTTTAAATCAGTTAATTCAAAAAGTTTGTCATAAGGATGAATGCTCCAATCCGAATGTAATTCATGAATTCTTTTATTATTTCTTTCTATAAAGAAATAATGTCTAGAAATCTCTAGATTTATTTTTCTTAAAAAGTTTTTCGCTTGACCTTTATTGGTCATTTGAAGTTGATCCAAAAGGCCATGATAATGCATTTGGACTTTTAGAACTTCCTAAAGATGGATTTCCAACGTTGAAGTTTGGAAATGAATACTTTTGAAAGCTTTTTTCATCATCAATTTTTTCTTTTTGCCTTTGTGGCATAAGAGTTTTTGAATTCATTTTTTCATCAATTTTGTCTGAAACATCTTTGATGATTTTTGCGGCAGTTACCTCATGATTTTCGTTGGTAGATAGACTATCCAACTTTCTCATTAAATCTTTAACAAGTTCCTCTAATTTCAAAAGTGTAGTCATGTTACAGATATAATTGCTTTTTTAGTTCTAAGCTGAATAATTTTTTGCTTAGAAGCAAAAATGTTTTCCTTAATAATCTTTATATTAAGAATTTTTGTTTTATGACTTAACATAAAATTTTCTTTAATTTGATTTATTCTCATAAATCCAAATTGTATATCAGCCTCTTCATAGGTGATTTGTTGATCAAGATATTGTAAATAATTTAAAATTGGTTTTGAAGACATTATTCTCCAATAACTCCTTTTAAAATTCTACCATATCCATCTATTCTTTCTGACATAGAACGAATTAATTGTTCAGTATTACTTGAATCTCCTATTTGTAAAGAGTTTCCAGCATAACTGTGTCTGGGTTTTGAAACTAAAACCTGTTTATTTCGTGCAATATCAATTGCCCAATTTTCTTGTAATTGTGATGGCTCAGCGAATTTGGTGCCTTCAACAATTCCAATTTCAGAAAATATATCTTCAAGAGTTATATTTTCATTTTCCTTATACTCGATTGAATGAGTATTGTTGGTTAAAGCATAAGAGATTAAATAATTAATCGTAAACACTTTATTATCTGGTTCCATAAGATCAGTTCTTTCACACTGATGTATAAAACTCAAAGTTTTGTCGAAATCTTTTGAATCTCGATGTAAAGCAAATTTAGGATAGACAGTAAACATAAATTTACCATATGCTAAATTACCGTGAATTGCTCCCAGAAGAGCATCTTGCCTATTGATAATTCTATTATCAACGAGTGCCATTTTTATAGGAAAATTAATTCCATCTCTAAACTGAGCTTTAAGGAGGATTTTAACCGTTCCTATATGAACCATATTGAGAGACTTTCTCAACTCTGGTTTAATATGCAAAAGCTTTTTTGCTATTTCACCCTTTGTTAAGAGTGGCAAATAAACTTCACCTGCTGTATTTTTTATGTCAACTGAAAGTTCTTCAGTGTTAAAACAATAAAATATTTTATTTTTTCTAGAAAATGCTCTAGAGACTAAACTTTGTAAAGTTTTTGGTTGATTAAAAACCTGTTTTGTGTCAAGCTTGAATTTAAGCTTGCTAATTTTTGTTAGTTGATCAGAATTAATCATGTAATCTGATACAAAACCTTTTTCGTTTTCACTAAAGTTTATAACTTCAGTTATTTCTTCAGATTCATCTGAATCGTTTTTAAAAAGATTGTTATTTTCCATTAATTTATGAAATAAAACATCTTATTTTCTAAAAAAAGAGCAACAAGGCTCTGATACCACTATGCGGAGGTACTTTTGAATTTGTGACAAATTCAACTAAAGGGTTCATTAAGTCCTTTAGAAGTTTTGTGGTCTGGTTAAGACTCATTAACTAGAAAACTTGGTCAATGACGGTTGAGTTCTATTTTTAGCTTGAAGCTGTTTTCTTTTCTTTTTAGTCGAATAAAAAGAAAAAGATACATAGTATATTGAATATAAAATTCTTTCTTTTGAATTTGAAAGGAATCTTTTGAATTTAATCGAACGATTAAATGAAAAAGATGCACAGTACTTTGAATATAATATTCTAAAGATGCATAGTATTTTGAATATAAAATTCAAAAGATGCACAGTATTTTGAATATAAAATTCAAATGAATTATTCACCACTATGCGGAGGTACATTTGAATTTGTGACAAATTCAACTAAAGGGTTCATTAAGTTCTTTAGAAGTTTTGTGGTCTGGTTAAGACTCATTAACTAGAAAACTTGGTCAATAAGACGGTTGAGTTCTATTTTTAGCTTGAAGCTGTTTTCTTTTCTTTTTAGTCGAATAAATAGAAAAAGATACATAGTATATTGAATATAAAATTCTTTCTTTTGAATTTGAAAGGAATCTTTAGAATTTAATCGATCGATTAAATGAAAAAGATGCACAGTACTTTGAATATAATATTCTAAAGATGCAAAGTATTTTGAATATAAAATTCAAAAGATGCACAGTATTTTGAATATAAAATTCAAATGAATTATTCATCGATTAAAATAATCAATCGATAATTCGAATATGAATTTTAAATTATTAGTCGACAATTGTTGACTAACATAAACAATTTTGAAATTGTATAATTGTGGAATTAATCCTTTGAATTTACAAAATTCATTGTTTTTTGTAGTCATATTTTGACTAAATTTTTTAGATTGAAAAATATCGATTTCTTTTTGCGTTTGTTTATAAACATCATTTTTTGATTTAATCAAAATTTTAGTTTTTTGTGTTGAAATAAATTCTTTTTAAGATTTTAAGGAGAGATATGAAATATCAATCTTAAAGTAATTTAATAGTTTGAAATAAAATTTTATACCTTTCTTCTTCTTGTATCTTCTTCTTGATCGTTTCTATTTCTTCTGCAAGGGACCAATTGATCGGAGTGTCGCGCTCCGGTCAAAGATAATATTTATATGCCCAAATTACCCTTAACAAATAGTTAGTGGTAGCAAGGGGTCGAACCACGAAGAGTATGTGGTTTGTGTGTGGATTCGAATGAATTAGAACAAATGTCACGATTTATGAAGCTTACTAGAATATCTTTATGTTTTTGTTTAATTGAGAGATGTGAGTTTAGACTAAGTGAATTGATTAAATTGATTAACAACTAATAATTAACGATTACGATGAAATTGGTTACTAGAACAATAATAAGAAAAAGGAATCACACCCGGTTTCGGTAATTGCTAACCTAGGATTTCTACAAGTTTTAGATTCAACTCAAATGCATTCGATTAACGGATTTAGTGTACCGTGACTTAGGTGCTAATAACTATCAACGTCCCAAAGAACGGACAAGAATACACTTTCTAATCAACACAAGTAAATCCTAACCACAACAATGCACAATTACATATCACCATTTCGCAAAGTCATAACTTTTAACATCGTTCGACAATTTACGAATTCGCAACAAATGTAACACTATTGTCAAAAGTTTCAAAAATCAAACACAAATTGTCACTAAGTTGAAACAAGAACAATTCGAAACCCTAGAATTAACAACTACCTACACCGGGGTGAAACCGAGATGATTAGCTGCTCATGGTTGAAGAAGCTTGATCACCGGATGTTTGGAACGTGAATGAAAGCATCTTGAAGCTTGATGGATGAATGAATGGTGGATGATTAGGGTTTGTGGAATGATTGGTAATGGTGAAGTATGGAGAATTAGGGTTTATGGAGGAATTGGTGATTAAGGATTGTTGATGGTGATGATCTTGATTCGGATGATGTCGTGTTGTGATGATGAAGGTAGATGCAATGGTAGGTGAATGGTAGTGATTAGTGGCTCCAAGATCCAAGTTCAAACTCCTAGTGAAGTGTAACTCCCGACTTCCATGCCAAAAAGACCAATAAAACTCGTTCCCAACAACCAAATGCAGCAAATTCGCGTTTCAACCATCCGTTACCCGTCGCCGACGGGCATGACCCCGTCGCCGACGGGCTGCCAAAAACACAAAACCTCCCGATGGCTTAATTAACTGGATACGAGGATGTTTGGCCGACGGGCTTAATCGGCGGGCGTCGCCGACGGCTTGGGACCCGTCGGCGACGGGCTCTCCAGCCTGCTTTTCTGATTTCTTCGTTTCGTACTTCCGGTTGATCCGTAATGCGTCCCGATGCTCCGGTTCTCGACCCGGTGACTCGTAAAGCTCCTGAATTGCTCCTTAAACTTCATTAAACCTGCAAAAACACAAATCTAATTAAAAGTAGGCTATTCAAGATTAAAACTTGTGTAAAAACATAAAGTTACACCATAACAAACACCGGTTTTCAACCACGTATCACATCCCCACACTTGTCTTTTGCTTGTCCTCAAGCAAATCTGTTTTTCACTTTCACGTGGGTCGAACAACAAATACACTTCCCATTCCCGAGACAAGGTTAAGGTCTATTGTCATGCAAAAGTTCACATTCTTTACAATTTCCACATATTTACCGGTCAAGTGAATAATCACATATAATAATGGTTATCCAAGATTAACCCGCCCGTAAAACTAACAAGTCATGCATATCCCTCACAATGTTCTCTCCACTCGGCTTATAGTTTGGCTAATGTTTATAGTGTATTAGCACTTCAACAATTAATCGCTCAAAACCGATTAGAACACGTACCCGCATAGGCTTGCAACTCAATCATTCTCCACCACCGATCACGAATATTAAGCACAAGTCATAAGGTCTTTGTAAGGGTTGTAACGGGGCTAGGCTAAGGGTAGGAAATAGGATATTTTAAAGTGGCTAAGGTGATGAAAATTCGATTTTTATTACAAGAGACTACTCTAAACAACACTAACTATAAACACCAATAATGAGGCAATAACTTTTCGCCTTTTATTCAACCACTACTAACACTTCTTTTTGTATTTTTCTTCAACGATTTTCAATTCTTTTTCATAATATTTTCTGATTTTTTTAAACATATATGCAAACAATCAAGAACAACTATACAAAAACGACTCCTATAATCGAATTTCCATCACACGGGTTTAAAAGAAAAAGGTTTAAGGTTATGGGCTATAGGGTGATCAAACGAAAGGTTTAGGCTCAAAATTGGCTACTAAGGGATAATTTTTGGGTAAGGATATAAAAATGGTGTAAAAGGAAAAGGTTTACCTAATGCCTTAATCATTCTCGTGCTTGTATTCGGTCTATGGTCTCGAACGTATCAAAAGATGCAAGTTCTACAATACATGACTAATGGTCCACTCAAACAAAGAAACATAAATATGTAATTCTATGATGTAAAAGTGGCTCAAAACCTCACATATATGAAGGGTATGGTATGTGACATGCATGATATGCTAGTTTCTTAGGCGGATTATTCCCAAATAACCACCCGTTAAATACCCGTTATGCTTATTAATTTGAACTTGACCATGACAAAAGACCAAATGGGTTGTGACATCCCTCGTTGACTTGGTTACTTGTGCTTTTAAGATCGCTTTTGAAACAAGAAATTTTGAATTTTTTTTTTGGAAATTTTCCCCCATCCCCACACTTGAGGTAAACATTGTCCTCAATGTGTAGTATTTAAATGAACGGGTCAAAATCGAAAACTTTTATTACTCCCCCATCCCCACACTTGAGGTAAACATTGTCCTCAATGTGTAAGAACTAGAGTTTTAAAACGCACAAGGGACGTGACACGGCTAATTCCCCCAAAAATTTCACCCCGGAAAATAAAATACAATGTACAATCCACTTATTACTAAACTAAACTAAGAATCAAAGTAAAAAGGAAACGCATGCACCTGATTTTTGTCGCTTGATGCTCATATCTTCTTCATCTCTTCATAAGAACGGTTGTCCCGCGAACATGTTGTACCTACAAATTCTAATCCTTGTGTAGAAGCATGCTTCTCACAACCATCAAAATTTGTTAGTTACCTAGTTCTACCACTTTTATGAAAATATTACCAAGCCATGTGTTACTTCACTTTGATTTATGTGGAAAATAATTTACAACAACAACAAACCTAACTCACTTTCGTAGGAATCACGGTTGCATTTAGCTTATGTAACAAGCCCTTTTAAACCCCCCAATAGCTTGGGAGGACGAGAGGTCTCGTGAGGGTTATATAGGGAACACACCCACAACGTTCATTTAACTAGGCGAAAATAAATAACATGAATAAAAATAACGGAAACAAAATAATATACAACAACAACAAAAACATACCTCGCCTCTACCGCTGATATCTCTCATTAGGGTTCACTGGCAGGTTAGGCTGGTACGGATAACCAGTGAGGGCTTCAAACATATCCCTGTAGTTATCTAGAGGGCTTGACTCTCTTTATGGCGGTGGTTGGTAAGGAATCGGAATAAAACTAGAGCCGACTGCCTCGGGCCAATGAGGAGATGGGTCGGATGGGCCTCGTGGAACGGAGAGATTGGAGTAATCGGTCCACCCTGAATGCTCGACATAGGGACGACCAGCCTCAAGGTCTCTTTGGTGTCTCTCCTGATCGTGAAGGATCTTGGCATTATTAATAGCCATTTCTTGCGAGACAAATAAGGCACTAAAACGGTTGTCCTCCAACGTGTTACGCTCGTGCCGCTCTTTTTCCTCCCTTTCTTCCCATGCCCGTCTGCGGGCTGCCTCATCCTCTTGCATCTTCACCAACTGTTCCATGTGTGACCTCTGCATCGCTTGGAACAGTTGTTGCTCCTCCACAAACTTATCCATTCTCTCCCGATGGGCTGCTTGAACTGCCCAATACTCTTGCATTTGGGATCCCTGTGCCTCCTCCCAGGCTTCCCTCCTTCGGTTATACTCTCGGCCTTCACCTATGCATGCAGAGACATTGTCATATATCTCTTGTTGTCCCCGATCAAAATTTTTGTAGGAGGGCACCCGTCTAATGTTCACAAAGCCCGCCACATCTGCATTAATTTCCCTATGCGGCCTCAGGTATCTTTGTCTTGGTCTTTGTGGGCCGGAGGGCTCAGTTTCCTCCTCTTCATCACCCATCTCTTCATCTTCTCTCGATTCCGGTTGTGCCCCTGAAGTAAGAAACTCATACTTATGACCCATCCTGTCGGTCACAACATACTTGTTCCCTGAGAGCTTAACCTCTATCTTCCAGTTCTTCCTCATGGAGGCCTTGTTAATTTCCTCCAACGGTGTAGTTACCCATAGTGATTCCGGTGGTAGGCAATTTTGTTGAACAATCATGGCACTAATGAGGCGTGCGTATGGAATAAAACGCCTCTGGGACGACTCCCGAGTAGCCCACGTATTCATCATCACTATATGTCTCCATGACAATGTAGGGGTCCCGTATAGCAAAGAGTGCACCACCCTACAGTCACTCGCTCTAACAGCTCCACGATCACCAAACCTCACCAAAATGTTCTCAACAGAAATCCCTTGGAGAATCTTTCCCTCAATCGTCATTTGATTTCTCTTTGCCTCTCCCCCATCACTGTATGGTAAAATAGCCGCGGTCATCTGCTCCGGATCACCATCATTCATATGATTATCCAAAAATTGTTGCATAGTTGGATAGTCATATGCTTGCACCCCCAGAGAATCAAAGCGTGCAATGCAGTTGATTGTTTCGAAAGACATCGTCATTACCCCCCGACTTGTTTTACCAACCAATTTCCACTCAGTAGGAGGACTATCTTTATTCATAAACCTCAACGTCGACAACCACTCGCACACCTCCGCCAAATACACCCGCGAGGTGTTATCTTCACACCAATCAAGCACCCTCTCCCAACCTTGGCGTTCAAACATTTGCACAATTCCAATTTGTCTGAACTCTTCAACATTCACAACTCTTTCACATAAACTCCTTTCCGGAACTGAGGTATTCACTTTGTTGACTATTTTCCATTTCCAGAGCTTGGCCTCTAACTTCCTATCTTGATAACCCGATAAGGGTTTGTTCTTCTCCTCATCCCAAACTTCGGCGCTTTTGCTATCCCTGAACTTTGCCCACGCTCAATCCTGTCTATACAGTCTTGCATCACCCTCTTCGATGGAGCTTAATTGCTCCCACTTCCTCGGTATTAAACCGGAAGAAGAACCAACTCCCGATGATGAAGCTTGCCCTGTAGTCTTTTGTCTTTTACCAACGGTCATAACTACAATCACAAACAAGCGAAACATCAATATAAACCCAAACCTTCAATAAACTCTCAAACTTTGAACATAATGTGTGATGTTGACATTTTAATTAACAAGTGAATGTAGAATCGCCTCTTTAAACTTCCGAAGTCGCTCATTTTATCATAAACCTATCAATCATACTTGTTACTCGCAATTTCTTGTAAGTTCAACAATATATTCAACATCACCTTCATGTTCAATCATGTTCATAACAAGTGTAATCACTTCACTATGGTTATAACATGCTCAAATTCCATCCAAAGCAACTAATCTTACTCAAAATCATGCTAGAACAACATACATTGTCTAAACAACCTACTCTTAAACTAAAAAGTTTAAAATTTCGGAAGAAAAACAATTAAGCATATGATAATCATGCATAAAGTTAAGGAAAATCCATACCTTTGTGTTGTTTGAACAAGAAAAACTATGAAAAGATGTAAAGCAACAAGATTGATGAACACCCCTTCAAAAACCCGAAGTTACACGCCCAGAAATCTTGCAAAATAGCAAGAATCGATGAAAACTGTGTTGGGGGTTTTGTTCCTCTCGAAAAATCACACAAGATAGACCCAAAAATCAGGAGGTTTGGTGGAGATTTGAAGTAGTTATGAGAGCTAGAAGGTATTAGGGTTCTTGAGGGAGAGGTGAAGAAGATGAAAGGAAAAGGATGAATTAGGAAAGAGATGGCAGAGAATTTTGGAGTAATGAATGATGTGGAGTGGGTGTAGGTCAAATTAGGTGGTCATTATTGAGTTTAGATTGTGTTTGATGAGGTAAAAAAGTGTATTTGTTCGATACTTGATGCCTAGAAACGAATCAGCACGCAGAGCCACATAACAACCCGTCGCCGACGGCTGCCCTCCCGTCGCCGACGGGCAAGGATAAAGATGTCTGTTGCCGACGCCTTATTCGTCTGTTTACGGGGATTTGGTGCCTACGGGACTAACGAGAGCCCGTCCCGGACGGGTATATGCCCGTCGCCGACGGGTAGCCCATTTTCAAGTTTTAATTTTTTTTTAAATAGGGAAGAAATTATGTAATTTTTGAAAAGGAACTATATACAAACAAAATTCCTAAAAATTATTAAAAATCTTTTTGTAAATTTTTTTTATGAGTTAAAATTTTGAAAACGCGAAACCGTTAACGGCCCTACCACCCCCCAAAAAGTCGTGTATTGTCCTCAATGCACCTAACAAAGCCTAAACACATACCTTGTGTCTTCATGACCCGTTCGGAATGTCCGGACTTCACACAATCAAGAGAGATTAGTATGAAACGAAAACGATTATATCCAACACACAAACAATTAAATAATTATACATAACTTTACACGAAACGTTACCGGTCCTTTTCATTCGACCTCATAAACCGGGATGCTTACCACGAAGCTCACCAATTCCTTGTTTTCATCCACCTTCTCGTTACCGTCGAGAAACGGTTTTAGCCGGTGACCATTTACCTTTTGTCGTACCCCATCCTTAGGGTCCTCGATAGTAACATCACCCAATTGTTCGACCCGGGTGATAACATAGGGTCCCATCCATTTGCTTCGGAGCTTTCCGGGAAAGAATTTGAGCTTCGAATTGTTGAGCCACACCTTTTGCCCAATCTCGAACTCTTTCTTCTTCAACTTGGCATCATGCGCCTTTTTCATCCCATCCTTGTATTTGGATGCGCATTCATATGCCATTTCCCTTAGCTCCTCCAACTCGCATAGCTTGAGTTTCCTTTCCTTACCTGCATCATCATATTGAACATTAACCTCTTTAATAGCCCATAATGATTTATGCACAAGTTCAACTGGCAAATGACAAATTTTACCGTAAACCAACCGGTAAGGTGTAGTGCCAATGGGTGTCTTATGTGCCGTACGGTAGGCCCATAAAGCATCGTTCAACTTTATTGACCAATCCTTACGGTCCGCCCGCACGGTCTTTTGCAAAATCTCTTTGATTTGCCTATTTGACACCTCAACCTGCCCGCTTGTTTGCGGGTGATAGGGGGTAGCAATCCTATGGTCAACACCAAACCGTTTTAGAAGTTTCCCAAACCGAAAATTTTTAAAATGAGATCCTCCATCACTTATGATGACACGAGGAATCCCAAACCTTGAGAAAATATTGGTTTGAACAAAATTGCAAACTACGGAATGATCGTTTGTCTTGGTGGCTATCGCCTCGACCCACTTGGACACGTAATCAACGGCCACCAAGATATACAAATTTCCATAGGAATTGGGGAATGGGCCCATGAAGTCAATACCCCACACATCGACTACGAGGATTGGTTGCATGGGCATCTCATCCCTTTTTGAAATGCCCCCTAGTTTTTGGCACTCTATGCAATTCTTGGAAAACTCATTTGCATCTTTAAAAATAGTTGGCCAATAAAGACCACTATTCAACACTTTATGACCCGTTTTGTGGCCACTAAAATGACCACCACACGCAAACGAATGTAGATGATGCAACACGCTTGGAATTTCGTCATTATCTATGCATCTTCTAATCACTTGATCCGCACACTCTTTCCACAAATGCAGTTCCTCCAACCGGTAATCCTTGATTTGAGACATGAAATGTTGCCTCTTCCGTCTATCCCAATGTGCCGGTAAGTCACCTGTAACAATATAATTCACAATGTTAGCATACCAAGGTAACTTATCCAATTTCATAATATGCTCATCGGGAAACGACTCATTGATCTCTAACGATTTAGGATCCTCATCAACCATCAACCGGGACAAATGGTCCGCTACCACATTCTCGGTACCCTTTTTATCCCGTATCTCCAAATCGAACTCTTGAAGCAACAACACCCAACGGATCAACCTCAGTTTTGCATCTTTCTTCTCCATGAGGTACCTAACTGCAGTGTGATCAGAATAAATAATCACTTTACTACCCCATATATATGCCCGAAATTTATCCAATGCATATACCACCGCAAGTAGCTCTTTTTCGGTGGTGGTGTAATTCAATTATGCCTCCGAAAGAGTCTTACTCGCGTAGTATATGGCAACAGGTTTCTTGTCAACCCGTTGTCCCAACACGGCCCCCACCGCATAATCACTCGCATCGCACATAATTTCAAAAGGGAAAGACCAATTTGGCGATTGCAAGATTGGGGCCTCAACTAACTTTTCTTTTAACTTGTTAAAAGCGTTTTGGCAATTTTCATTAAAATCAAACGGTTGATCTTTTAACAACAAGTTGCACAAAGGCTTTGTTATATCACTAAAACCCTTAATAAACCGTCGATAAAAACCCGCATGACCTAGAAACGACCTAACACCTTTAACACTCGTGGGATATGGCAAAGTAGATATAACTTGCACCTTTGCACAATCAACCTCTATCCCACGGCTCGACACCACGTGTCCCAACACGATTCCCTCTTGAACCATAAAATGGCTCTTTTCCCAACTTAGGACCAAACTAGTTTCGACACATCTTTTTAGTACTTTGTCTAGTTGGTCCAAACAAGCCTCAAATGATGAGCCACAAATTGAGAAATCATCCATGAAGATTTCCAAAGACTTCCCCACCATATCTGAAAAGATACTCATCATACGCCTTTGGAAGGTGGCGGGGGCGTTACATAATCCAAACGGCATTCGCCTAAATGCGAAGGTGCCGTAGGGACAAGTAAATGTGGTCTTTGATTGATCTTCTGGATGGATGGCAATTTGGTTATAACCAGAATAGCCATCTAAGAAGCAATAAAATTGTTGCCCCGACAATTTCTCAACTATTTGATCAATGAACGGTAAAGGAAAATGATCTTTGGAAGTTGCGGTATTCAACTTCCTATAATCAATACAAATTCGCCACCCGGTTACCGGCCGAGTGGCTACCTCTTCACCTGCGTCATTTTTGACGACTTGTATACCCGCTTTCTTGGGAACCGTCTGTGTTGGGCTCACCCATTGGCTATCCAAGATCGGGTAAATGATACCCGCATCGAGCCATTTCAGCACTTCCTTTTTCACTACCTCCCGCATATTCGGATTTAATCTCCGTTGTGCATCTCGAACGGGAGTTACATTCTCTTCCGTGATGATTTTGTGCATCACCATCGAGGGACTAATACCCTTCAAATCAGCAATGGTCCATCCAATCGCCGCCCGATTAGTGACCAAAACACCCATCAATTGATCCTCTTGCTCCACGGTTAAGTTTGATGCAATGATAACCGGGAGTCTGTTGCCTTCACCAACATAAGCATATTTGAGATGCTTAGGCAACACCTTCAATTCAACCTCCGGAGGCTCTACTAACGACGGCTTCAACTTGGTATCAA
Organism: Helianthus tuberosus; assembly: GCA_030545235.1. Lineage (NCBI taxonomy): Eukaryota > Viridiplantae > Streptophyta > Magnoliopsida > Asterales > Asteraceae > Helianthus > Helianthus tuberosus. The sequence goes on along the minus strand of JARYGA010017305.1, from coordinate 3,612 downwards.
TGCTCTCCGGTAAACTCTCAACTTGGTGCGTCCATGTCGGTTTTCCCTCTCTAACCGCAAGCACCTCCAAACTTTTCACTTCCTCGTCTATGCTCTTTTCCACCTCTACCTGTGACCTGTCAAACATATAACAATCCTCCATTGTGTTTTCCCCATCCACGACTGTGTCGCAAAGAGGTATACACATGTCAACAATGTCCGCCATATAACATTCATCATCAACTGGAGGGTTCGTAAGTCCGGAAAAAACATGCAACCTCAATCTTCGGTTTCCAAATGTCATGTCAACCGTTCCCGTTTTGCAATCAATTTGAGAATTTGCGGTTGCCAAGAACGGTCGACCCAAAATCACCGTAGGTTGCTTGGTGGGGTCCTTGGCCACATAATCAAGTACTAGAAAGTCCACCGGATAGTAAAAATCCTCGATTTTTACTATCACATCCGAGACAATTCCACGGGGTAGTTTAGGTGTCAAATCGGCTAACACCACGGTGGTGTTTGACGATTGAAGTGGACCAAACTCGTATTGGTCATACAAACTACCCGGTAGAATGCTCACGCTAGCACCAAGATCTAGAAGTGCCCGGTTGATTTTAAAATCGCCTACTTGAATTGAGATGATAGGCGCACCCGGATCTTGGAGCTTAGGTGGAAGTGCACCCGAAAGAATTGAACTCACATTTTCGGTTAAATCTAATTTTTTTGGAAATTTATGAGTTCGCTTTTGGGTACACAACTCTTTCAAGTACTTAGCATAAGACGGTACTTGTTTGATTGCATCCAAAAGAGGTAAATTGATTTTTACTTGTTTGAAAATTTCCAACAACTCTTCTTGTTGTGGACCTCTTTTGTTTACAACTTTTTTAATAGGTCCCTTCAGTGCTTCAGGATAAGGGGCGGTATTAGCCTCCACACCCTTTTCCTTAGCCTTAGGGACGGGTATGGTCACAACGGGAGTGTCATTATTCTTTTTCAAATCATTTTTATTTTGACCCGTTTGACCATTCTCATTCTCATCTTCACTAGCATCTTCCACCACCCCTTCAACAAACTGGGGTGATAGTGTTTTGACATCATTATCAACGACTCGACCACTACGTAAAGTAATTTTATTAATTGGTACCTCACATGTGTTCCTTGAGTTTGACCCTTGATGCTTAGGGTTCACCATTGTGTCACTTGGAAGCTTGCCCATGCTTCCTCTCACTTGAGCCATTTCCTCCGCAAGTTGGCCTACTTGTTTCTCTAATGCCTTTTGAGATTTATCCCTCACCTCAAACTCTTTTTCAATTTTAATTTCTTGGTTTGAATTCCGCATTTCCGTTTTAAGTTCTTGATGTGAGTTTGTGAGAGTGCTCATAGTGTTCATGATAGCATCTAGTTTCGAGTTAATCGAATTATCACCTTGGGAGTTGGATGCACCACCCCCATTACCACCTTGGTTGTAACCCCGTTGATAGTTGCCTTCACGGTTTTGATATCCTTGGTTACCACCTTGGTTGTAATTCCTTTGGTAACCCCCTTGGTTACCACCTTGCCGATTATTGTACGATGACCCACCTTGACCTCCTTGATTACCCGATTGAAAATTCGGGTTCATTTGATTTGAGGCATTACCATACCGGAAATTAGGGTGATTTCTCAAGCCCGGATGGTAAGTATTGGAGTTCATGTCATATTGCTTCCGATCTCCATACACTTGGTTGACTTCCTCGGTGTAGTCACTCGACCCCGTTCGACATTGCTCCGCTCTATGTCCAATATCACCACACTCTTCACACACCTCAAATTTCACCGCGTTCACTTCCTTCTTCTTTATTCGAGCCATTTCCCGCTCTAAGGTAGAAATCCGATCTTTAGAGTCGAGATCGGGAAGTGACCGGGAAATGGGATGTTTCTTAGCTCGATCGGCCGATTCTTTCTCTTTCGACCGTTTACTCATTCGCTCCAAGAACTCCCAATCATCATCTTCATGGTTGCTTAGAAGGGTCCCGTTGCTCGTTGATTCAAGTCGGTTCCATGTGTTGTCGTCTAGACCCCGTACAAAACACTTGACCAACTCCCACTTCTCTATTTGATGATGTGGGCACTTTTGCATCAACTCCCTAAATCTTGTGAAGGCTTCATGCAATGGTTCGCCTGATAATTGGCGAAAAGACCTAATTTGATCACGAGCATCGTCGGTCTTTGCCATTGAATAATACTCATCTAGAAAAGCTTGTTGCATTTCTCCCCATGTGCGAATGCTATTGGCTGGAAGTGTAAGGAACCATTGCTTCGCTTTGTCTTTCAACGAAAATTGCAACAAACGAAGTTTGACCTCCTCTAGTGCGAAGTTATGCCCCCCGATAGTGCTGCAAATGGAAGAAAACTCCGCCAAATGTGTGTACGGTTCGTCGTTAGACCTTCCATTAAAATGAGGAAGTATGTTGATGTAATGTGGTTTACAATCAAACATCCTCCTCTCACAAACGATTGGTGAGTCGTTCTCGGTGACAACCGGCCTAAAACGATGATTCACTCCCCGTGGAGGTTGTTGACGACGTTGTGGACCGTTAACCTCTTGATCGACCGGTCTTCGATTGTCTCTTCGGTCACCTCTTCTATCCCCACCTTGATTTCTACCTTGGTTGCCTCTTTGGTTACCACCTCCCACGTAACGAGGAATCCGATTAGGGTTACCATTGTTGTTATTGTTGTTGTTGTAAAACCCATCATCTCGCTTCCGTTGGTTGTTGTTTCGTGGTTGACGGTTGTTTCCGTAACCGTCATTTCTTCTATTCCCATAACCGTAGTCATCATCCCCCACATAGTTGGCATTTTGATAGCCAAACTCCTCATCATCATAGCCTCTTACATTGTAAACATTGCCTTGATTAACATACCCCCAATCTTCGTCATCGTTAGCCCTATCATCATAGTATCCCCCGTCATCCGAATTTTCCGTATGAACACTCACATGTTCCGGCGATTGATAACCGGGAACACTATACGGTTCATCATCGGGGATTGCATTCCTCAAGTCATCGATGTTGAAGAATGGGTCTTCATTTGCGGGATTGCCGCGATCGCGATTTCCCCGACGGTCGGAATTGACATTCCGGTCATCTAGGTTGATGGGTAAAGAGGTTTGTCGATGAAGGTTTTGTTGTTGGGGTGTTCTTTGATTGTGGTTGGGATTTTGGTTTTGTAAATGTGGTGTGGGTGGTCCGGTATTGTTGTTATTACCAACAGGTCACTCTTGAGGTATAGGTTGCATATTTGGAGCGGGATTGAAATTGCTTCGGTATTGAAATTGGTTCGGATTTTGATTTTGGTTGAAGTTTTGGTTAGAGTTTTGGTTCGCCATTGAATCGGTTTCAATGGATGGTGTATGTTGTGGTGTGTTGGTGGTTTGATTAGAAGCAAGTGTTGCTTCTAACCGGCTTGCTAGATTTCTCCTTGCGACTCTTTCGATTTCCGGTTCGTAGACTAAAGGTGAAGTCCTCCCGGAGTTTCGCGTATGCATACACTACCTGTAACCTGCACAAGTAACACACCCGCGTAACAAGGAAAAAGACAAAGTGCAAAAAGAAACTAAACAACTTAAACAGGTAATCACGAAAATTCAAA
>JARYGA010017304.1:0-22079 GCA_030545235.1 Helianthus tuberosus | reverse complement strand
AATGATGGGACGTTTTGGTTTTTCTAGTATGTTTTGTTTGTGTCTGTTTTGAGCATTTTGGTGTCTGCTGATTAGAATCAACACAATCATGTAATGTTGATGAACAATTTGATACCTCTCTTTTACTGTGATCATCATTTGTTTGAAAAGCTGATGTTCCAGTTTCTGTTTTATGTTCAAAAAGATTTTCTGGTGACTGTTTATTTATATCAAACCCCTTTTCTTCTTTACTAAATTCAGTTTCAGTTTTAGAACACGTGGAAGTCTCATCACATGTGTTTCATTAACACATCTATCATGTGAATCTGATTTAGGTTTGTTTTCAACTACAGTTTCCAATGGGGTCCCACTAGATTCAACATTAGGGACGCCCACTAAGACAGATTCAGAAGAAGAATCAGGATACACTTGATTTTCTTGTGAAGAAGTTTCAGTGGTTTCACTGAATGTGTCCTGAGGGACCTCACCTGTAACACTGTCAACAACTGAAATATTAGAAACATCACAGTCACGAGCATTAACTGAAAAACAATCATCACCACACTTATTGTTCAAGGATTCAACACAAATATCATCACTTTTGCCCCAAACATCAGGCGCACTTGACGAAACATAAGCACAAAACGACGCAAACAAAGACCTACTAAAAGCAATATCAGATTCAGTTTGTTCAAAATAATTTTCAGAAATATTAGAATGAACAACTGGTTCACACCCAAGAAAATCTCCACACTTTACTTCAGATACTTTATCTGCACATGAAGACGAAATGTTAGGATCAATTGAGCCTTTAGAAACAAAATTTATTGGAGTAGACTTCTGTTTCTCAACTGGTCTGTCATTAAATGATGACTTATTGTTTTTGGGACCATAAGTCATTTTACTTTCATTCATCATCTCCTCCTCAGTCATAGGTAAATAAGTATAATTGTCATTATAAGGAGGAGGAGTCTGATTAAAACCCAGTCCACTCCCTTTCTTTTTCTTATATTCGAGCTGTTGATCACACAAGTTTTTGACTAATTTGCTGGAAGAATCAAATTTATTAATGTTGAGTTCATTTATTTGATATCTATCTCTGATGTCCTCCAGTTCTTTAGTCACATTGCATAATTTCTCCTGAACATATAAGAGTTTAGTTGTTTTTACACTTACATCATCTTTGAGTTTGATGATGTCTTTTCGCTGAGCTTCAATCTTTTCTTTATAAAGTTTTTTGTTTTTCGATAAAGTAAAGTTTTTATTTTTTATATCTTGATAATCTTGAATTAGCTCAGCGTTGTGTATTCTATAAGCTTCAACTCTTTCTCTACACTCAGGAGTACAGAAAACTGAAAGTACCTCTTCTTTGGTGAGACCTTTGACTGGAGCTGAAAGAATCTGGGTCATGAGAGCAAGGTTTTCAGCTGAAGTCTCCTCCTCAGGTGCTGGAGTCTCATCCTCAGATACAGAAACTTGATCATTTGAGGTCATGAAAGCAATGTTGTTTGTTGCAGCTTGATTTTCTGGAGCTGATATGTTCAGACGTTGCATTTCTGAGGACCAATCAAAATTGCTATCAGGCTGAACCACCAAGGCTTGAGAACTTCCACCCGCAGCAGCATCAGCAGTTGTACTCGATGTGGTCATAAGTGCTCTCTCTGGATTAGGTAATACAGGTTCGACTGGAGTCTGTTCTCTAATAATCTGAGGCTTGGTGCAGTTATGTGCATAATGTCCTTCCTCATGACAATTGTAGCAGCGCAGATTGAATGGCACTTTAGAAGCTTAATTAAACGAAGCACCACATCTGTTTTTACCAGTTCTTTTCATAAATCTCCTTGCTCTGAAAGCCGCCATAGCCATCTGCCATGTAATGTCCATTTCTTCAACATCATCAGGATGAATTTGCTGTAAGTCATCTCCAGACCATTTAGGAGGATCAATTTTTCCAGCAACCAATGCATTCAAACAATTTATAACAGAGGCAGCGATGTCCAGATTGTCTTTAGACTGTTGTGTAAAGAAAGCAATCATTTCATTTTTTATGGCAGGATTAGGAGCAGCAGTAGACATATTGGATGATGAAGTAGTAGAAGAACGTGAAGGAGCAGCTTGAGCAGGAGACCCAGAGTAATAAACATTTGCCGAAGTAGAAGCAGCTTTAGCAGATGCCGCATTGCTAAACATTTGAAAACCTCCTTGAGATAAGAGAGCTGCATTGTTATTGTTTGATGAAGCGGGAGCAACAGAGAATCCTGCAGCTATCATGCTGTTCTTATAGTTAGTTTCCCTTTGTTTATCATCCAGCTCACAGGCCTTGATATGAGAAATCATCTCAGACAGACTGCACCTGGCAAGATCTTTGGTTTTCTTGATCATAGCAACATGATGATCCTAACTTTTTGGCAACGCATTCAAAAGCTGTCTATTTGTTGAAGCATTTGATGTATGTATTTCTTCCATCTGCATTTGAGTAACCAGCTTGACAAACCTCTGAAGTTGATTGTCAACAGTTTCTCCATAGATATGGTTGAAATTGTTGAAATTTTGTCTCAGCAAATTTCTTCGACTCTCTTTCATATCCTCATTACCTTCATAAACATCGATCAGAGATTCCCACAGTTCTTTGGCTGATTTGCAAGTACGAAAACCGATAGCAATGTCTGGACCCAAACCCATGGTCAGATAGGAAAGTGCTTTTTCATCTTCTTTAACTATTGTGAAATCATCTTAAGTATATTGGCTAAGTGGTTTCTTTATTTTCACTCCAGGTTTAGCAGGACTATCCGTCATGATCTCCCTTGGACCTCTCAAAATACTTCGCCAAATTTTAGAATCTTTGACCTTCACATGTTGTTCAAAATGCCACTTCCACTCAGGAAAGTCATTTGCATCAGCCAACCTTGGAATGTGCGTAGTGGTTCCAACTTTAGAATCCAGTTCTTGCTGTTTGTTTAGGGCAGCCAGGTCAACATTAGTTGCATACATCTTTTAATCAATTGTTAATTAATTAATTTAGTTTTAAGTCCAACGATCAATATTCAAAGTCCAAAGTCCAAAGTACGTTGCAGCTTGTCGTTGCGAGTCGAGACAAGATATTGAGAGTCGAGACGGAGATTGCGAGTCGAGACTACAATGAAGATGACTCGAGACCACATATTGTTGTGAGTCAAGACCGAGATAATGACTACTCGAGACCTCAGTTGGTTGCGAGTCGAGACCGTGATGATGACTACTCGAGACCTCAGTTGGTTGCGAGTCGAGACCGAATATAGACAACTCGAGACAGTGACTGAATTCGAGTCGAGACCAGATGTAGACAACTCGAGACAGTAGCTGATTTTGAGTCGAGACCTGCAAAACAGATGTGAGATAATATTGTTGACTCGTAATCCCTGATATTCAGCACTTTTCCAAAAAATTCAAAGATATCGAAATCTTTGAATTTTCTTTTATCACCAAACTTCTGAGAAATCAGCAAACACTATTCAGAAATCACACAAACCAAAATCAGCACCAATTATGTAGAATATGCTAAGAACAGTTTGAAGATGTGAATCTTAAAATCAAGAAAATACACCAAAACAAACTGTGTTCCTGTAAAACAAAACTGGTAAATAAGATCAGTAATAATAACTATCTTCTTGAATTCGAATGATATCAAAACCGAACCAAGAATTGGTTTCTTGGCTCTGATACCAATTATAAAACCCTTGAGGATCTTCCAATGATATCAAACAAGAACTTGTGTAAGTGCGGAAATCAAACACAAGCGGATTCAAGAATAATAACAATCGAAACCAAAACAATATAATCAAAACAAACCGGAACTTGCATTCACTGAATAACTTGTGACTGATACAAGACTCCCAACAGATTTCGGCTCCCTCTAGATCTCGATTCACTGATCAACTTCAACACAAAGGTTAAGGTTTGCTTAAATACAAAACAATTGGGTCGAGACCCTAGGCCCACTCGAAACGAAATACAAAAAACCAAACCATACATATCGACCCAAACTATTAATGAACAAACATACTAATCAACCCCTATACTTTGAACTCCTTCATGAATAAACCTTCAGGTTCCAACACGAATCTTATAGTTGACCACGGCCTCGTGTCCGCTGAGCATGGCCCCGTGGTGGGCGATAGAAGCTTCTATAGCTTTGTCTTTTATGCTGGCACTTGGGCACGCCCCCGTGTTCACTGAGCACGTGGCTTGTTCAGCCTTCTGTTCTCTTGTTTTGCTTGGGAAGATGCTGTCGGGGAGGTCGGGCATGCCATGTTTGTTCCTTTTCTTGTATTTATGTTAGATTTAGCTTCCTATTTGCTTCTTTTGTTAATTTGAGCTCATTTAATCATGAAAATACAAAAGGAAGACAAAAACACACTTTTTCCAACATTAGTACTAAAAAGGGTTAGTTTTATGCCACAATTGATGTAATTTATATGTTGCATTTTGTGCACATCAGATATACATTTAAGAAAATTAAGAGCAATGGTGATATATATGCGGATTAGACACCAAAAACTAAACACTCAAAAAATGCTACAATTTAAGGAATGTGTTTAGCGACGGCATCAGATTCCTAATTGATGGAGAAAGGTCTGGTGGCAAGAAAAGCTGCTTCCAGGAGGTTGTCAAGTGTTTTCGCTCGACGATTCCATTCTTGGGTGGTTGGTTTGGCCCTTGTTTGTCACACCCTGACTTTTGCGGAAGCGTGATTATGGTGTGACTTTCTTAATATCATTGCATTCAATCATAACATCAACTATATGATAAAACCATAGGTTTTTCATCCATTAAATAAGTTCAAAACATAACAATATTGTTTTAAAATGTAGACTTCAAATTCAAGTTTTACAAACCGTACAAATTGTGCATGAGTTCATTAAGAACTCGTGAAAGATATTGAATAACACCAAGGTTTGAAAGACGTGTCTCGTCCAGGAATAAGACACACTAACCAAACCCAAAGACCATGGATGACATCTTTATTTCTAACGCAACATAAAAACTTCCAACGCCCGCCAGATCCACTTACAAATTCCTGAAATACATGTACTTTGAAAACATCAACAAAAGTTGAGCGAGTTCATGTGTTCGTTTGAGTGTATGTATAAACCTTTGAAATCATTGTAAGTATGTATGTAAGTTTGTAAGTCCCGGTATGAAAGCAACAAGGAAACAGATCAATTAATGTGTAGCTAATACATTAATATACGTGACATGGTGCAGGAAGACTCAAACCTAGCAGACTTTGTATCGGGCTTCCGGCTCTAAGACATAGTCACCTCATGGTCCATTCGGCAGACTCATGGATGGGGCTCGCAACACCCAAATAGATCTATCACTCATGCCCCTCGGTCCTACAAGAGGATTGATGGCCTCAAGTATACGCCTACCCATTCACATGATCTATGGTTCTTTCCTAGGCTAACCATACCAATTGTATTGTAAGTAATCCTTTGTAACATGTATTTCACCCCTGAAGTAAATAAACAAAACAGTTTAAAGAAAAGGTGGACATGAACTCACTGTTTTGCGTTCCTTGTATCTGATGTAACTCAAAGCTTCCTCTAGAACGCACGATTACCTACATGCGTACTACGGTCCATTAGACGAGCGGGTCGTGCCTTAACTTGGTATTAATTAGTGCCTTTGAGTTACTTTTTAAAGTGTCTTCGTTATTATTCCAAGCATATAATTATTTGTTAAAATAATAATTATTTTAACTTAGATTATATTTATTTAGTTTCAGAATAATTGTTAAACAATATTTCGTAATAATACTTCTCAAGTATTTATACTCGTATTTCCTTCCCAAGGATGGGGGTATCTCATACATGTATATCCGTATTTTTGTATTTGTATATCTTGCCATGTATTGGTGTCATATTCCGATGTGTACGTATTTTCTTAATAAATACGCCGTATATTTTTTCAAAATAATATATTTTCAAGTCTCACTTAAAATATATATAAACTTATTTCATCCCAAATGTATTTCAAGTTTATCCAGGAAAACGTATATTTTCCCAAAAATCATACATCTTCAAAAAACTCTAGGAAAATATACTTTTACTTCTCAAAAACAATATATTTTCCCTTGTCGAAAATATGATATACTTTGTAATAATAATAAAAATCATATTTTCATTTCTTTTGTATCCAAAATCATATTTTCATTTCTTTTGTATCCAAAATAATATTTACCAAAAATATATTTATAACGGTGTTCTCCGGAGTATTTGTAAGTTACGTTCTATCGGTCGGTTCTACAATATTATGTGTGTAACTTATACATTTATTACTTGTGATTTTTGGTAATATTTTGGATAGTAAATTCCATGGTACTTTGTTAGGTTATATTATTTTACCCTAAAATAATATAACTATTTCACAAATAATCACACACAATGTGTCTTCTAAATACATATCCTCCAAATACATATTTAGTTATTTTTATTTACAAAAACCAACCTCCAATACTTGTATGTCTGTAACAAAATCTATAGCAATGTTTGTATTGAAAACCATAGTTAAAACTCACTTGTAAATACTTGTTTAGCAAATATTTTTCTAAGTGTTTGTATTTTTTAGAAAATTTTGCCATAGTTTCCCCTAAAAATGGAGGTGTCCAGGCTATTAAAGCATATCATTTCTTTTCAAAATCATCATAAACAATCAACAATCCAAACAACACTTCCCAAGTGCCAAAATCCTGCAATTTATGCAACAACACGAACTTGAACTTTTATATAAACTTGTAGTAACTTACTATGTTGTTAACTAGACATTGTTACCCTTAAAAATATGGTTATTTGTTTGTAAATCTTATTCTTGCAAAATTTAGTACTTTACAACTTGTATGGTGATTTTTCAAAAATCAAACTTCTTGTATTTTTCTTGTTAACAATGTATTTCTATATTTGATTCACCACCAAAACATAGTTACTTTCTTTAAAATCCATGATTATGTAAATCTTGTGTATAACTTTAGTTTCTTGAGAAAATATTTCTTGAAGTCATCCATTTACAAGACTTGTATTGTGTTTAAATCATCATCACATATGAAAACAAATTTTATTATTTAAATTCATGTCTTCATAAAGTATGATTATCTTGGTCTTTCACAAGGTCATCACTTTAACTTACTAGATCATGTGTTTAATCACAATCTACTAGGTTTCATATGATGTCTAACATCATAAACACAAACAATCAATCATCAAGTAGTAAAACAACACTAAATAATATGTATTCTTATGGTTTTAAGCTTTATGTGAAAGATTATGTTCTTATTCTCTAGTGTTCTTCATAATAATCAACACTAATTTTCTTTTAACCATAAGTATAATATGAACAATGGTGTGTATGAAGTTCTTACCACTAGCTCAAGGCTAGGGATGATTCAAGAGGATAAATGAAGTGGATAAAAGCAAACGGTGAAGGTCCAAGCTTCCTAACTTAGCTCCTTACACCACTAGATCACCTTGGAATGCTTGTTAATGGAATGAAAATGGTGGAGGTAGAATGGGGGTGTTGGGCCGTAAGCTTTAGAGGGGGAGGAGGAGTTTATGGTGAGTTGAAGTTGATGAATGAGGATGAAGGGTTATACTCTTGTTTTATATAATCTATTATCAAGATTTCCATAGATTTTATGTCAACTAGTACAAGGCAAGATCTAACCATATCTAATGAGATCAAATAGAATCAAGAAAGAAATCAAGGTGAATCAAGAAAGATCATGGGTGGGGCCATCTCATGACCGTCCACCATAATGGGGGGGGGGGGTATTTAGTTTGTTTCCAATGGTAAGTTAGGTTACTAGTTGAAATCCAAGGTGTAAAGGTTAGTGTTTAATTGTATGTTATATTATATAGTGTGTTAGGGTGTTCGGGGCACATAACTAACTCAGAAACATTAAGACAATGCTTCTAGTAAAATTTTGGTGTTTCGGGTAGTGTCCGGTTGTTCGGTTAGATACCGGTTCGTTAAAGTGTCAAGTTATTCCGTTTAGTGATCTTTAAGTACCCTTTTGTGACACTTTTAATTACCGACACTTAGGAAAGCATACAGGACCATTTTGCCATATTTTTGCATGTTACTAGCTCATTAAATTGCTGAATTTTGCTGAAATATGCAGAATTCTGCACTTTATGTGGGTTTTAGGCACTTTCCGACACTTAAACTATCACATAGTGACGCAGTTTTATGGTCCTTACTTCCCTACACACCATACTAGTGTAGTACCTTGTCTTTGGGCCATACTGGGTCTCAAAACACTGTCTGTCTATGTACCGAACATCGTCAGCATTTTCTGAGTTATCCGCTAACTGTGCTAGCTGTGCTTTGTGCATCGTTTTATGTCACTAAAGTTTGTATGTAAAAATGATGTGACCGCATGAAATGTGATGCACATGTAAATATGATGCAGAAATCAGAACGCAATTCAAGTCATAAATTGTAAATCAGCACAGTCATTAGGCATTAATCATAGTTAATTAATTGTACGGATGCATGCAAATTTGACAGTTGTCACATTCTCCCCCTGTTAAGAAAATTTCATCCTCGAAATTTGTACCACCTTATCTCCTTAGGGTTACATTATGCGTGTATGTATATGGATAATATTAAGGTAGGTAATCACAAAACCGAATCAAACCTTATTCACATCAGATGAATCCAAGAATATATTACAACAACACGAATTCAACGGTTAAAAGATATGTGCTTTTAGCATTTGATGTCAAAGGACACGAGATGTATAGATGTAGAATCTAGTGTTACTTAGTTAACAGGGGTGCAATAAAGGAGTTTCGACCGATGGATTCTCAAACAATCGGTCACAATATGCAAACAAGTTTTCACAAACCATAGCATCCGCTATATGAATTCAAAATCAACAACTCAAATGTGATAGTAACATGAAAGCGATCTGTCAACTTCCGAATAGATAAATGGTAAGGTTTAGTGTGTTGACATTCTTGAATTGCGAAAATATGCCGAATGAAATACAAGCGAATCTGGTGTATCATTGTCTTAATTCGTAGTTGCATTAGGAATGTTTAAATGATAGGTCAAACAAAAGTATGCATAGTTTCATGTGAAACGGTTGACCATGATTAGCATAAGCTACAAGTTTGTAATGACACCACAAGGTGTCATAATGACATAATTCAATAATAGTGGTGACTGAACGAGTTCACCGTGTTTGAAGTCAAATGAAAGTGTACTGGGACAAGTCTGAAGATTTGATTTACACAATGTCATAGAGTTTTCAGTTGGATACGGAACATTAAAAAGCCACTGTTTTTGATCGAGGATGAAAAGTATTAAGTACCGCAAGGCATTCGATTGACAATGAAAGAATCGTTAGGAGGTTCATTGAGATATGAAATGAATCTATGTACCATTGCCTTAACACACAATTGTGTTGAGACTGCTTTAATTGTGATAACCAAAATGGATTTAGAACAAATAATTAGACAATTAAATCCGTGTATAGGGTGCGTAACCAAATTAGCGCAAGCTTCAATTATGTGAAAGTATCACCACAAGGTATCGAGATCAACAAACGATTTAGTGGAGCCGTAGACCAACCAAGTCTACTACGACTCGAAATGAAAGAATCTTTGCAAGAATACTTGAATATGATGCTCTCAATCCATCATACGACGTCTTAAACTAAATATGTGAAATGGATAAGTTCAAGCAATTGAACTTGGTTTTAGCGTAATCCGACAATAAACGTATGTATCAACATTGGAATCTCAGCATGGTTACGAAGATAAACCATGAGTGTAACTTGAAAGAAGAGAAGCCTCAAGAACGTGTGTTGACTTGGTAACAAAAGAGCCAACAATTATAATAAGGTAGGTCATTCGAATCATAAATCAGTAATATTTGAATTTCAATGAAGCGTTTATTCGAAACGAAACCACATGCGTAGCAAATGGTGCATGTGTGACATATAAGTTTCCGAGTACTGAAGCAATGAGTATTTGCAAAGATGAAGAAATGACCAAGTATTGAAGCTATTGTGTGTTCGCTCTCAGCGAAGAAAATTGGCGCGATGCAACTACCATTAGGGGAGTAGAAATGCAAACATCTACTTACTAGAAGCGAAAGTGAAGATTTCAACAAAAGAATTTAAGTACTTTCTGTTTGGTTAATTGAAATGGCATATATGCCAGGATAATGGTGTTTGCTTGGGTTAACAGATGTGGTTCCTAAGTATTAACCTTTACGAGGGTGGACCTGGGTTCCCAAACACCCTAAGTACATGCTTTCTAGATTCTCAGAGTTTCGTATTCTGTGTAAAATTGTTTTGTGCATCGTGTAGGAAACACCATTTTTGTGTACGTCTAAAACAAGTTATTGTCCCACAATTTCCCCGATATACTTTCTTCCTGAATTCACAGCTAATGACACTCGATCATCGATAAGTCGTGTAATAGTAGTTGGATCCTCACAGTTAGTTAAATAATTCGTTAACCCTCTGCAAGAGTTACCGACTCTTGTTGGTTAGCTCGTTCAGCTCCTGGTAGTTGATGCTCATTTGAAAATCATCGTCCTTCTTCTTGATGAGCAGAACTGGGGTTATCCAAAATGGGAAACTTGGTCTGTTATCTTTCTTCTCTATCAATTACTGAGGTTACACTGACAATCCTTGCATCTCCGGAGGTGTAAGCCGCTAAGGTGCACTGACTGCAAGTGCGGCGCCTGGAATCAAATCGATGCGAAATTCGATTTGTCGTTGAGGAGATGATTCTGGTAAGCCTTCGGGGAAGACTTCAAGATATTTCCTTATCACAGACATATCTTCGAGTTTTGGTTCTTCGGCTCCCTTGTCCACGACATGAGCCAAGAAAACAACACATCCTTTACGCAACAACTTTCGTGCGTTCAAGCAGTTAGTAATTTGTAGAGGCGTATCCTGCTTCATGAGTCACGATCGTTTCGGTGTTCGCCATCGGGATGCGGATATCAATCTCCACTCGATCGCTTGACAGCTACTACGTTCCAAATACGTCGTCAAAGTTTCCCTTTAGCTAGTACGGGTTATCTAACTTACTTGCTACTAAACCAAGTACACTCTCAAACTTTGCAACAGTATCTAGCAGCACAGATGCATAATGTTGACTAATATGGGACGTACCGATACCCACGCTAGAATTCCTGGCGTGTCTCCCTAGCTCCGGTGTTGAGCTTTCATCCTTGTGCCTGGTTCTTCTTAGGGCAGTATTTTCTGAAATGCTTTTTGCTCCCACAGTTAAGATAACCTTGAGCACGTTTTTGTTTGTCACTCGTCCTGCCTTGATAGTTGTTGTTGTCGTTGTTTCCTCCGTGATTCTTGCTACCATCCTGGCCTCTATTTCTAGGTTCAGTACCTTGCCTACAAGTCTCCTTGGGATGCCCCCTCTTGCCATAGTTATCACATTTTCCATATTTACATCGCCCGATATGGTAACGTAGACAATTGTCGCACTTAGGTAGGATACCTATGTAGTCTTTTACCTTTTTGGCCTTGTTCTTGCTATTCACCCGAGTACCCTTTTTGAAGTTTGCGAGCTTTCTCTTGTTATCTCCAGTTGGCTCTACAGGAGTCTCCTCTTTCTCTACCGAAGTGGAAAATTTCCCTAGTCTATCCGCTTCTTCAGCGAGCGCCACACTTAAGTCGATAGCATCGGTGATCGTCGAGGGTTTCGATGTTGTCACCAGGCTTAGAATCTGAGGTGCCAATCCCCCAATGAAGCGTTCGATTCTCTTAAACTCTGGTTCCACCAGACGCGAAGCAACTTGTGATAAATCATGAAATCTCTGTACATACTCAACTATCTTTGAACCTTCCATTTTCAAGTTCCACAGTTCAGTCTCCAACTTCTGGACTTCTGCCCTAGAGCAATATCTTTTACGCATCAGTTCTTTCAGTTCGTCCTACGTCAAAGCATACGCAGCAGTCTCGCCCATTCTCTGAACCTGAAGGTTCCACCATGACAGAGCCCCATCTAGAATAGTCCAGCTATGTACGTGGCCTGATGTTCTGGGGCACATTTACTTAATCGCAAAACATAATCCGTCTTTTCGACACAACGCACAAAAGCTATGGCACCCCCAGTGCCATCGAATTCTCGGGGTTTGTGGTTCAAGAACTGCTTGTAGGTGCAGCCGTTGGGTGGGTTATTTCATGGGGTACCTCTGCCGTGTTCGGAGCGAAGGGTCTCGTGCTGTGCAATGGCCTGTGAGATGCGCTCTTGTAGTTCTGCCGCTGTCGCTGGCAGAGGGCTGTTGGTATCGATGTTCCCTTGTATCGACATCTTCTAAGAAGAAGATCGGTTAGGTCAGGTCTTATTTGTTCAGGGAGTGCATATAGTTGTTTAGAGGTCATATGTACATACACATAATAGATTATCATATCAACCCATCAAGCAATAACATAATCATAGCATAACCAAGTAATTTGGGAATTATGTTTAATGAGAGTATAACAAGCAAGCACGTAGCATTGTAATTATAGCACACACATATAGATCAGCAACGTGCTTAATGAAGACAAAGCGACTGAGCTTTCATTGATTATTGGCCACAAAGTATTGCCGCATGTTTAATGATGATTGGGCTCTCATTATTATCCGACCACAATTGCATTGTCTTACAAGATGTATCACATCAAAAGGGACACAGGGTCACCCTACCCTTGTCCAATAAGTATATCAGTGTATCAAAATTAAGTATTGTCATAAGCGGTCTTCAAAAGTCCCCACAATCTCAGCTTATGAGTAGTGTCTTTTCCCCAAAAGTAATGCAATCCGCATAAAACCAGGAGCCAATTATACTGGTGTCTGAGGTGGAGGAGTGAAGAAAAGCAAACTGCTAACATGAGCAAGCTTCTCCTCGAGCTCGTATATGTAACAACCCGCGCTTTCGTGCGTTGTTACTACTCGACATACTCGTTACGCCTGGCACCAGAGATTCGGATTATAATGTAACTATATCGCATACTTCGCTATTCGAAGGATAAATCGCATATTTTCGCAATACATTATCGTTACATCACATCACAAACATTAACACTCACGATGACATTGAGTGAGGACCTATTCTACCCTCCTCGGTGGCCGTGATGTGTCGAAACGCAGATAAATAATGCTAACAAAGACTCTCGGGTGAGTGCTATAGATCCTATCGTCGTGACGATGATGACAATACGAGTGAATGGTACCCCGTCACTCATTGTGGCACAACACACAATAACGTTCATGATGACATCGAGAAAGGACCTACACTACCCTCCTTGATGGCCGTGAAACGTCGCTAATAATCGCATACTCGAATCGAAAACTGATTATTATTTCGAAACTTTGAAATATGGATACGTAAATACGACCCCTAGTGATATATATACATATATAATAATGATATAAGTTAACTATAGAAAGCACGTACCCCAAAAACTATCGCAACGCTCGAAAAACGAAGATTTTTCCCGCGCCGGAGTGGCCAATCGAATGGACAGCCTCATCCGAACGGATGGGCCATCCGAACGGATGGGCCATCCGACCCAGTAACCTCCATTCCCCACTTTTTGCCTATAAATAGCATGTCACATCACTGTTCAAGTGATGTGACAGCTCCCACTCGACCCAGCACGCTCTAGGACTCTTTTCTCTCGATTTCTCACGATTCCGGTAAGATTTCAACCTAAAAACTTGTACTTCTATGATCTACACTTAATTCTACATCATTCTGTCTTTCAAAACTCAATTTCTAACCGTGAAATCTACTGATTTGAGGTGTTTTAAGGTGATGTCACCAAGAGTTCATATGAACTTCAAGTTGTGACCTCATCCCACCATAAACGACTCAGATCTGGGTGATTTCCACATGTTTTGATAACAAATCTCTCCTAAATCTATGTATTTAACCAAGGAACTGTGCGATTTCGAGCTAACCATGAGAAACCGTCAAGAACGGCTAGATCTGATGGAACGGGGTGATTCCCGGCCGTTAGAACGGGTCGGAATTAGTGGAATTTCAATCGGTAATACGAAATTACACTGTCCCAGTAAAAAACGCATGTATTCTTTCCAAAAATACTCAAAAACATTGATCGGAACGATAAAACAGACGTGTCATCCGGACGGACCACATGTCATCCGGACGGACCACATGTCATCCGGACGGACCACATGTCATCCGATCGGATAACATGTCATCCGAAGGGATGACATCATTCCAGCCCAGTTAACATGTTATCCGACCGGATAGCCTGTCATCCGACCGGATGACAGCCATCCGACCCAATCACATGTCATCCGACCGGATGAGCACCATCCGACCGGATAACTAATATTTTGACGCTATTCCCGCTTAATCGTGCATCGTTTACAATACCGCTCAATGATTAACGTAGATGTACCCGCAACAAATCCAAACAAGTTGTATTCTCGCTAAAAGCGCACCGTGAGTATACTTGAACCCCTTTTAATCGCGTTTTGGGTGTAACATACGTTTCTAACAAATCGAACTGATCAAACGAATTATTCAATCAATCGAATTATCACATGCGAATAAATGTTATGCATAGATATACGTGATACTAGTTGCATATGTGCTAGGGCTTATACTCGCGACGTCCCACCACGACTAGTATAGTACTATTGCGCCCGACGGGGTCTAGTTTGCCATCACATATTCGAGCATCGAGGACTTAGTTGGTAGTATCAGCTTTGTGAGTATATATGTCGTGTGTTACATTTATGCATATGGAATTTCGCTACACATTTTAATCTATTACGCTATATATATCAAACCTGTATACTCGCCAATACTTTTGTATTGACAAATATTTTAACGTATGTTGCAGGTTAGATCGCAGACTACTTCAAATCAAGCTAGGAAGTCTAGAAACTCAACTAAGATCTAGGTTATCGGATTTGTATTGTTCGAGAGGACAAGAAATCTGTGATAACTCATGTGATTGTATTATTTGTTAGTATGGGATAACGAATGTATTAAATATTATCGCAATATAGTTGTTATGGATTCTCTTGAGCAATCTGATTCGCCTAGTGCCGCGCCCCGATGATTCCGCCATCGGTTGGGGTGTGACAGATTGGTATCAGAGCCATAACTATAGGGAATTAGGCAAGACTCGACCTAGTCCGGGTCGACGTCTTAGAAATTGACCTAGTCTATAGTCTAAGTACCAACAGGCCGACTCGTACGAACCCAGTAGGGTTTGTATCGGGCCTATTTGATACTCTCGATTGAAATTGCTAAAAGCTACAACTTTGTGAGAACATCGCGTACTACAGCTTCGCACAAAGAAGCCTTTCCTAAGGCCGGAATACTACTTAGCCTTTCCTAAGGCTGACACAATACACATGTTTTCGAAAATACTCGCATAACGAAACCGAGTGATCCAGTCGAGACCAGGTGTGAAAACCAAGAACTCTCAACGAGATCGCTCACTCAGCGCATTTTCTAGCACAAGAACTTTTCATCGAGTTAGGAGTGACATCCACATCTCGACGAAAGTCTCCATTTCGAAATCTAGTGGAACTCACGAATTTATTCGAAGAGCATAACCACAATTAGGAACGAAGCTGTTAAGTCAGGGGTGAAACCCGTACCTTAATAAGCCGTTCCACTCTCTAAATTGGTTTTCAAAAAGCTCTCACCAAGGACTCGACTATCACGATAACTCGAGCCACGCGATGACTAAGGAGACGAATGCCATGAGCTGCATCCCAGTGGAAGCATGGAGTCTTCTAAGTCAACGCGCGTGCACGAACTTGTTTAATATAGTTGGGTTATCTTGGATAGTCGACGCCTAAACACCCAAGGCACTCTATCATACGAACCGCCGATTTTACAAATGGTTGGAACTTAATTACGTTGTGTATTTTGAAACTTTACGCATTATCAATTCCTCGATTTAACGATTTTCACTCCCTGTTTTATAAACGCACAAATCGCACAGCCATCGCAATCTAAAACGAAACCCGAATGTTCGCAACAAAACTAATGCATAATCTATCGCATTCGCTCTCGCTTTCTCACCTCGACGCGTCCTCGCATATTCTAAATCGACCTGTATGTGTATGAATACAAATCACAATTATATAAATATATACATATATAAACAACAAATCATTGTGTGAGAACTTAGGAATTTCGTGTCTCCTACGTGACTCCTATGTGATTCGCATTACTATTAGACTATCGCATCAAGTTTTGAATGCGCTCAATCGCATTGCAAAACTAAAAAATCATTATGATCGAATCTCACTCCCAGTCTCTTTCTGTCTAGATGCCTTCCAACAACTCTACTTCGAGAATGTTAGAAAAGAGACGAGCCAAACGAAGGGGCGAAAAGAGGATTGCTTCACTTGTGGCCAGGGAAGTGGTCAAAGTCATTCCTCAGATTGCCAAACGAGTGCACTCTCTTATCAACTCTCGAACTTCGGAAGACGTTAAGACAGAAGAGCCGCAATCTACATTTCTCTACAAACACTTCAAAGCCTGTGACTCGATGGAATTCACGGGTGAAGGAGGTGTGACTCAACTACTCTAGTGGTTCGATTCTATCGAAGTTACCCTTCGTCAAAGTGGGTGTCCCGATAGTTTCCGTACTACTTGCGCTACCGGAGTATTTCAATCACGAGCACTCGACTGGTGGACCTCCGAACATAACAAACGTGGGATCTCTGCAGCATACGCTCTCTCTTGGGATGGGCTGAAGGAGCTCATGAAGAAAGAGTACTGTCCTCCTCACGAAATTCAGAAGTTGGAAGATGAATTTTGGAAAATTAAGCAAGACGAAGGTGACAACGCTGGCTACACCGCAAGGTTCAAACAACTTAGCATAATCTGCCCAAGTCAAGTCAACACTTCAGAAAAAGCCATTTCGAAGTACATTCGAGGCTTGCCGGAGTGTGTGGGTGATTTTTTCGAAGCTGCAAGACCTACTACCATCGAAGAAACCTACCGCTTAACCGCAGAAATCAACAACAAACGACTCAAGGAAGGGTTTTCCTCAAAGAATCCTGTCAAGCAAGCTTATCAAGCAATCGCCATAAATTCTTCAGACGATCCAGTCGATGATTCTCCTGATGAGTCTGCTGATGATTCTTCTAACGAATCTGCTAACGATTCTTCTGACGAACCTGCTGCCGATTCTTCTGACAAATCTGCCGACGGATCTTCCGACAACTCGGCCAAAGATTCTGCAAGTGAGTCCTCGGACGAATCCTCCAACGACGACACCTCTTCGCAAGACACTGACAAACCCAGCCGCAAACGAAAGATCTCAAGCCCGAGCTCATCAACAACCGAACTGCTGCAACCGAAACCTCTTCGAGCAGTTCCGGTGTTTCCCAAATGAACTTACACTGGAGCTCATCCTCAGTGCTACTCATGCACCTATCATCATCCAGTTGGGACTGACTGTCGCTATTGCAGTAACTGCAACCGTTACGGTCACTTCACCCGCAACTGCCGCATCGAACCGCAAACCTGAGTATAACAACAACAGCTCCAGCAAAAGTCTTCAACACCAACCATCTAGCAAGCGTAGGATAATGTTGTATTGATACGATTTTCGACTTTAATTTCTAAGTTTTGAACCTACTCTATTACCCAATGTTGCCACTATGCGTAACGTTAACTCTTGTTTCGTTTTCTCTCCCACTCTCCAATCATCGCACTTAGACTAGATTCACAAGCATACTATATATTATATCACGAAATAATGTGTTTTACCCTCACTACACTCTTAGAACGAGGTACGATAAACGTGCAAGGAACGATTAATCACGGGTGCACACAGGATTACTTGGGTCAGTTCACGAAGGTCGTAGTAAATTCTAAGGTGCCACAAGCGTTTCCAACAAAGTATGACACCGAAACACGAGATTTAAGTAATAGGGGTAAAACAAGGTGTGCTTTACCATACTACCGAAGTTTCGTGCAGAAAGTGCCACGTGGAGTTGAACGTTATTAGACCTATTATACTATTGTGATTATTTTCAACGCACTACACTCCATCGCAAGGCGTAACAACCAAACCGCATCCTCGCGAGACTTGTCGTAAGTTTGCAAACGCAGTGCAATCGCCTCATCGATGGACTCTGGAGAGTTTACCCCCGCAAGGCAATTGCATCGACGCAAGACTGGTCGCAAGTCTGTCGCGACAGATCTCATCAAGTACATAAACGCTCACGATATTGTTGAGTGAGGACCTATTTTACCCTCCTCGATAACCGTGATGCGTCGCATCGTAACGTAAAGCTTATTCGAAACAAAACTGGGCTAATCGCAATCGCTTATCTTGTGTATCTCGTGATCTCTATCATTTGTTAGATGAATCTATATCGTTTGCTGTGTATCAATCTATCGCTATACCGTTATCTGTGACATTTATGTTAAGTTAGCACGCATGACCTCGCTTCACGAGATGAAGCTCATATGGCTAAAGCAAGGTGTTTTAGTCATATCAGCGGGCTTTCGTGGAAACAGGCCATGTGGGGTCTGATGTTAGTAAACTCTGTGGTGTTAATCAATCAAATCGAATCGCATAAATCGCGTATACCTCCATCGCTTGCACGCAACAACTGCCGATTATCGTAATTCGTTTATCGCCGCCGTCATTACTGGTGTTGTGTTGTGTTATTCGCTTAAATCATCTAATCGCTTACCGCTTATCGTGTATCGTCTACCGCCTATTCATGTATCGCGTACCGCTTATCGCTCGCTTGGTGTTCATTGCAGTCTGTGTGGTATTAGTACACATGACACCGCTTCACGAACTAACCTGGTTAAACATAGTGTTTTGTCATGTTAGCAAACTCTTGTGGAAACGTGCCATGTGGGTTTAATATGGAATCAAATCGAAAACGCGCTATTCGCTTATCGCTTATCGCTCGACGCCTACCCAGACACGACACATAAATGTTTTGTGTCATCGGGCTACTCGCGCACGCTGTTGTAGCTACGTTCGTAATTCAACTCGCCGGTTTAACCTATTCGATTCTATCTTATACTCGGTCTAACTTTCTATCGATTGGACCGAGTGAGCGCAATTCTATCCGTGTCGTATCGGCGCACATGACACCGCCTCACGAAACGGAAGTAATATGGGCAAAACATGGTGGATACGCCACTGGTACTTCCTATAAGTGTTTTAATCATATTAACGAACTTCCGTGGGAAGGTGCCAAGTGGGACTCGATGCAAAATTGTCTTTTCAAATGGTTAAAAACTGATTTTATAAAACTTTTATTAAAAACCATGGGACAGGTGAAATTCCTCACAATGTGGAGGTAACATCGAACCAGCTTAACTCCATATCCAAGGGGAGCTTTCATGAGTCCAATTTTTCCTTAAAACCTTTTTCAATATCAAGAACAAGACTTTCTTGAGACGTTGGTTCGGCATCAAGTTCAGCTTAACCCATGTCGTAGGAGAGTTTTCGTAACCTCAGTTTTCATCTTCGAATTCTTTAAAGTGTGTAAAACCTAAACTTCCTTGCAAGTGTGTAAAAGGAAACTTTTCGAGATTTTCGTCCAAAATTCCTTTTGATTATCTAAAAACGAACGTTTCTTGTAACATTGGTTAACGATCGACTCAGTTAACCCTACGCCATGAGAAACCTTTTCAAGTTCTTTAAAATTACAATCGCATTGAACTAACGAATTCTTCGCGACACGAGGTACTGTGGAACGCCAACTCCTGGGATGTTACTTTTGTCTTTACGTCACCTTCTCGCTATCGCAATCGATCTCTCTTGTTCGAAACGCTCTCGCTTGTTAACTCTCGGTCAAATCACTCGCTGTATCGCTACTTATGCAGGATCAACTCTCAAAAGTCTACCTGTTAGATTAATTTCGGGACGAAATTTTCTAAAGCAGGGGAGACTGTAAGAACCCGCGCTTTCGTGCGGTGTTACTACAAGACATACTCGTTACGCCTGGCACCAGATATTCGGATCATAATGTAACTATATCGCATACTTCGCTATTCGAAGGATAAATAGCATATTTTCGCAATACATTATCGTTACATCACATCACAACACATTAACACTCATGATGACATTGAGTGAGGACCTATTCTACCCTCCTCGGTGGCCGTGATGTGTCGAAACGCAGACAAATAATGCTAACAAAGACTCTCGGGTGAGTGTTATAGCTCCGATCGTCGTGACGATGATGACAATACGAGTGAACGGTACCCCGTCAGTCATTGTGGCACAACACACAATAACGTTCACGATGACATCGAGAAAGAACCTACACTACCCTCCTTGATGGCCGTGAAACGTCAATAATAATCGCATACTCGAATCGAAAACCGATTGTTATTTCGAAACTTTGAAATATGGATACGTAAATACGACCCCTAGTGATATATATACATATATAATAATGATATAAGTTAACTATAGAAAGCACGTACCCCAAAAACTATTGCAACGCTAGAAAAACGAAGATTTTTCCCGCGCCAGAGTGGCCATCCGAACGGATAGCCTCATCCGACCGGATGGGCCATCCGACCCAGTAACCTCCATTCCCCACTTTTTGCATATAAATAGCATGTCACATCACTGTTCAAGTGATGTGACAGCTCCCACTCGACCCAGCACGCTCTAGGACTCTTTTCTCTCGATTTCTCGCGATTCCGGTAAGATTTCAACCTAAAAACTTGTACTTCTATGATCTACACTCAATTCTACATCATTCTGTCTTTCAAAACTCAATTTCTAACCGTGAAATCTACTGATTTGAGGTGTTTTAAGGTGATGTCACCAAGAGTTCATTTGAACTTCAAGTTGTGACCTCATCCTACCATAAACGACTCAGATCTGGGTGATTTCCACATGTTTTGATAACAAATCTCACCTAAATCTATGTATTTAACCAAGGAACTGTGCGATTTTGAGCTAACCATGAGAAACCGTCAAGAACGGCCAGATCTGATGGAACGGGGTGATTCCCGACCTTTAGAACGGGTCAGAATTAGTGGAATTTCAATCGGTAATACGAAATTACACTGTCCCAGTAAAAACCGCATGTATTCCTTCAAAAAATACTCGAAAACAGTGATCGGAACGATAAAACAGACGTGTTAACATGTTAACATGCCATCCGAATGGATGATAGCATTCCAGCCCAGTTAACATGTTATCCGACCGGATAGCCTGTCATCCGACCGGATGACAGCCATCCGACCCAATCACATGTCATCCGACCGGATGAGCACCATCCGACCGGATAACTAATAATTTGACGCTATTCCCGCTTAATCGTGCATCGTTTACAATACCGCTCAATGATTAACGCAGACGTACCCGCAACCGATCCAAACAGGTTGTATTCTCGCTAAAAGCGCACTGTGAGTATACTTGAACCCCTTTTAATCGCGTTTTGGGTGTAACATACGTTTCTAACAAATCGAACTTATCAAACGAATTATTCAATCAATCAAATTATCACTTGCGAATAACTGTTATGCATAGATATACGTGATACTAGTTGCATATGTGCTAGGGCTTATACTCGCGACGTCCCACCACGACTAGTATAGTACTATTGCGCCCGACGGGGTCTAGTTTGCCATCGCATATTCGAGCATCGAGGACTTAGTTGGTAGTATCAGCTTTGTGAGTATATATTGATGGGATTTTAACATGTTTATCAAAGCAATTTCATCCATATGAAATAAAAACGCAGCGGAAAAATAGTTTAAAAACATGTTACTTTTAAAAGATATAAAAGCATTTATATGAAAAATCCCAAAACCCGGATCCATATATGAACATGCATACTATCAAACACAACCATAGGGTGTTTAGGAAACTACCTTCTTGTAGTAAAGGATATGAAGATGATGATGCTTCTTGAACGGTTGCCTTCAAGTGTAGAAGACCTCAAGCTTGTATACCCCAAGCCTTCCAACAAACTCCTTGTGTTTAGCTAGGATTTCTACACTTATGAACTCACTATTGAAACCCTCTTGAAACCATCATATGGCCGAAAATATGAGAGGAGATGGTGGAGTTCTTGCACTTGATTTATGAACTTGAA
>JARYGA010017303.1:0-20182 GCA_030545235.1 Helianthus tuberosus | reverse complement strand
AGCAAAAGGAGTTATTTGTGATGGTTTTATCTATCGTAGATAGTTTTTTTTTTGTGATAGTGTATTATTTAAAGAACAAGCTTATAGACACATATAAGGGTACTCGGGGCACCTTCAATTTCGAACATTGGCTTAATCGGTTTATGCGGCAACACCGCTGTTGATACTTGAGTTTTTGGAATTGGTTTGTGCTTTCAGTGACTACTACCTGATGATTAAAGCCGTAAAAGTATGGTTAAAATGGGTTAAGTGAATTGGGTACTTCTTCAATAACACCCAAGTGATTTGGGGTACCTTTTATGGATATTGATAAATGTGAGGTTCGACGATTTAATTGAGTCTTTCTAATTGAGTACTTTTGGTACTTTGGTTGTGCACCATGTACCTTAATAGTCAACGTACGAAATTAATTCATCAACGTAAATGTAAAACCCTAACATGTTTTTAACCATATAAACTGCAGCGGAAATACGGGCCTTAAAATTTCTTTCTTATTAGACATCTTGACATACTTGAAGATCCATTTTAAAATATATGTTTTTCATTAATTAAATTCTTCGTTTTCATTTAGGAAAACAAAAACAAAACTGATGTTTACAATTTATATAATAAGACATTCCCGTACAATCTATGATTTGACTCGATCTTCAACCGCATGCACCTTGTGATGATGAACCGTAATTCTGTACAACCTGTTAGTACTTGGTGACATCATATATATATATATATAGAGAGAGAAAGTATAATGTACAAAAAGCCTTAACCTACATTAACGTACGACACCAAAATAGAACTTGCGTAATTAGGGTCCATGCGTGATTATCTCCAAGTTTTCAGCAAATGAACGTGCGTAATAATGTTCTAATGCGTGATTATCTTACAAAAACTGATCTCATGCGTTATTTTATGTCCCATGCGTGATTAGGGCCGGATCCGACGGTTCCCAGCTTCGCGTACGTGATGTACGATAACACTTAATGTATGTTAACCTACCCCTATATATATATATATATATGTGCATTATACCTAAGTGCAAACCATGATGCCTACTTATGACTTCTCACACTTCTCACGAAAAATGTCCTTTTTACAGGATCCTAAGAGTATATATATATATATATATATATATATATAGTGTGAGGTTCATTGGTGAACACTAAAAAAAGGGGAACAATGGGGAACCGATTCAAACGAACTCCGATTGGACTCATTCCAACGGCGTTGGAACCGGCTCGTCGAACCCTAAATAGGATCTCTTAACCCTAAACCCTAAATAATAACCCCTAAACCCTATATATTTGGGTTTGGATGTTAGGATTTAGTTTTAGGGTTTAGCTTTAGGGTTTAAGGTTTAGCTTTAGGTTTTGCTTTTAGGGTTTATAGTTTAGATTTTACGGTTTAGCTTAGGTTTTAGCCTTATTTTTTAGCTTTCGGGTTTAGAGTTTAGGAGTTAGGATTTAGGGTTTAGGGTTAAGAGATCTTAGTTAGGGTTCGACGAGCCGGTTCCAACGCCACTAGAATGAGTCCAATCAGAGTTCGTTTGAGTCGGTTCCCCGCTGTTCCCCAATTTTTTAGTGTTCCCCAATGAACCTCCCCCTATGTGTATATATATATATATATATATATATATATATATATATATATATATATATATATATATATATATATATCTCAAGTGTATAACTAACATATCACGTCGCAATCTATCCTCATGTAGATTCCATTTAGTTATCCTTCTGAATGCGAACATTTCATCTCAAAGTCTAACCTTCAATAAGTCGGCAATAACGTACCTGCACTTTATTCTTAAAGTAACTCAGTTAACATCGCCAATTCTCATATATATTAATACCATGCATATCTTCATACAAGTCTCATTCATTTTGGAAACATATAGTATAATGACACATGTACAAAACATCTATTTCAACATTTCCGTGTATAAAAGTCCTACTACGAACATGCATACCTTCCTACCCAAACTCTTACATACGTCTTATATGCTCACATATCCATTAAACAAATCCTAAGAAAACATTTATGCATAAAATCCTCATACATACTAGTCTACTCGTATATTCATACCTAATCATGTTTAGCTATGGTTTCCACATTACATTATATCATGTGCATACAATAAAATCTTACTTTTAAGACTTAGCCATATCATATCAAAACTACATTTACATACGTTAGTGTACATGCCACGTCTTTGTACATGTTCCCATAGGTTTCCGTTCTTGCTCGTTCCCCACAAAAACTTTATAGTAGGCTTTGGGTACCTTTGGGAAGCTTATCGGGGCCTTGGAAGCAAGTAAAAATTAGAAAACCACAAATAACGAGTTTCCGATGTCAGACCCGCGTAGACAGTAAGATAAGGCATCGGCTGCAACAGGGCGGGGAGTCGCCGATGCCTAACCTTGCGTCGACGATGCCTCCTCTGCAGCTCAAACACTGATTTCTGTTTTTGTTCATTCTTCCCACTAGTCACATATCCCGGAAGTTCCAAGATGTAAAATAACAATATTCAAGCCCCCGTATCCTTCTAATACTTAACCCCAAGATCAAACCAACTACCACAACTCGCCATGTTACTTTCTATGTTTTAACCCATTTGATCTCACCAAGCATTTTCCATTACGTGTGAATTATAAACAACTTACTACAACATTTCTTACCCAATTTACTTACATTTCATACCCGTTCCTACATGAATCCCAATCATTCATACAAACAAACTTCATTTATATATTAAGAAGTGAGTTTCGGAATTCACTTACATTGAGTGTCTGCATGCGTGCTTGCTTCCTTGCTTCCCCTTGACTCCTTAGCTTTCCATGCTTGAGTCCGTGCTAATGTGGCCTCTATCCTTTCATATCACCACATTCATATCATGGTTAGCATATGTGATCATACATACAAACATTCATTACTTTCCATTCATACATTACTAGTCTTGCGTTAGTCAACTATTGCATATATATGACATATACTAATGACCACCTTATTCCACATTCTCGTCACTTAGTTATCATCATACACATTCAGTAAATGTAAGGGGGTATAAACTTGTATAGATTTGGTTAAACTATAGGTGGCCGATTGTGTCGCAACCCCCGACCCCTTGCCCCTAGGGGCGAGCGGCCGCGAGCAGCACACGGAGCTGGTGGTAGCAGTGTTTATTAATTTGGCAGCGGAAATTAAACATGAGGACCGTAGTTAGGAAATAGTTTATCAGAGTTAAAACACCATTCTTTTATAAATAATAAATATATGGGGAAAACCCAAGTTTCCATTATAATATGTTTATAGGTATAAACCCTAATTTATTGAAATAAAACTTCTTCTTATTTAGTTAACTTTTATAGCCACTTTTCCAAGCCATCAGTGCTCTCCAGCTGGCTTCTATTGGCTTTTACATTTTGTTACCTGCAACGCGTTTTAAAAATATTTTATCAGCAAGAAATACAGGCGAGTGCATCCCAATTTAATCAAAACAAGATTTTATATCTTTACAGTATTGAGAGTGATTACAATGTTTATATCTACCCAATTACCACCCACGGTACTGTAACTCCTGACTTGTGGAGATGCTACTATTCACAATATAGTAACAAGTAATATATACAAAACCCCAACATACCGATAGTAATTGTAGAATACATAGACTCAATCTCATACTATTCACAATATAGTAACAAGTAATGTATACTGATGCGTGTGAAGTGTTATATATATTAGGTGTATATTTTAAGCCCCTTTAACACTTATTTTAGCCAAGTTTTAAATTTATAAAACACGATATTTTACTAACACTAAACACACATATGGGCAAGTGCACCCATCGTGAGCGTAGTATAGTGTTGGCAAGATACCGAGGTCGTCCAAGGACACAAGAGCTTTTAATACCGGTTTATCCTCAACGTCTAATCAAAATAAAAAGTTTAGAAAAAGGTTTTTAAACTAAGAAAAATAAAAACTAACTAAAATGCTGAAAATAAAAATAAAAAAAGAAAAACAGATAGACAAGATGAATCACTTGGTTCCGACTCGTATCTAGTGTAACCTTTGATTATTTCCGCACTTTTGCACATAATTAAGAGATTATCTTAGTTATTGTAGTAGGCCCCTCTTTTGAAGGTGACGTTACCCTCACCCCAGTAGTTTGAGTCAGCAAGGATACAATCCTAAAAGGGTGGATTATTGGAAGATAATGAATTAAGTTATTAATGCAATATTATGGTAGGCCCCTCTTTTGGAGGTGACGTTACCCTCGACTAAGTAGTCTGAGTCAGCAGGGATACAGTCCTAAATAGCCGGGTTATAGTATTAATAGTAGTTAACTTATGAGGGGGTCAAAGAGTTTGGACCCCCGCCATCCAATACCGTGAAGCATTGAAGGAGGTCCTACTAAATTTGACCCAGGTCCTTTGCAGGACCTCTAAACGCTGAACAATGGCAAGACCTTTACCAAACCGTTCCCTTAACCCCCGACCAGGTAGCCAACATACCTTCATATAGACCGTGGAGATATGAATGGTGAAAATCTTTTATTTTATATAGACAGTAAAATAATGCCAAGACACCACGGACAAACGATAAGGAGAGATCACCTTCAACATAAGTAACTAGTTATTAAAGTCATTAATACAAAACCAAATAAAAAGTGCAAAAGATTAGAAATAAAAAGTATTACACTAGACACCTTGTCTTCACCAAATGATGTAAGAGACTTAGGCAAACATGGCCTTGATTGTCAAGAACTCTTACGATCAATCTTGGATCCCGAGATGACTCACACACTCTACGATGGAGAATGAATGATGGTGGTGGATGATGGTGTTATGGTGGTGGTGGGTGGTGGGTGAAGTGTGAGAGAGGTGGTGTGCCAAGGGATGGTTTGAGCTTGAGCCAAGCACTCCTATTTATAGGCTGAACAGAAGCTCGGGCACGGCCCCGTGTCCAGTGGGCACGGCCCCGTGCCCACATCCTCTCTTTCTTCATTAAATGCAGCTTTGTCTTATTAGTTGACCACGTCCCCGTGTCCACTGAGCACGACCCCGTGTGCAGAAGAATCTTTGTACTATGAAGATTTGCCTGGATTGTGCGAATCTTATAGTTGACCACGGCCCCGTGTCCGCTGAGCACGGCCCAGTGGTGGGCAATAGAAGCTTCTACCACTTTGTCTTTTCTGCTGACACTTGGGCACGCCCCCGTGCTGGCTGAGCACGGGGCGTGTTCAGGCCTCTGATCTCTTGTTTTGCTTGGGAAGATGCTGTTGTGGGGTCGGGCACGCCATGTCTTGCTCCTTTTCTTGTATTTATGTTAGATTTTGGTGTCTTTTTGCTTCTTTTGTTAATTTGAGCTAATTTAATCCTGAAAATACAAAAGGAAGACAAAAGCACACTTTTTCCAACATTAGTACTAAAAAAGGGTTAGTTTTATGCCTCATTTGATGAAATTTATATGTTAATATTTGAACACATCAAATACCCCCACACTTGAATCTTTGCTTGTCCTCAAGCAAAACTCTTTAATATGTGGCTATTTACACTCCCAAATGGAATGGGTAGAAAAGAAGGTTTTGGGCTTGCCGTAGAGTGTCGGGATTTCCAAGATTCTTTATTTAATTTTATTTTTATTTATTTACAATCCTATTCGTCATGATTTATTAAAAACTTTTCATAAGATAAATTACTTATTAGCGCATAACATGCCTTTGTAAAATTCTATTTATATACAAGTTCACATACCTCACGGGGATCACTCAACACTCGGCCGAAAATGTATTTTTGTGGATCACTCGAGGGCGGCATGGAACTTACTCCTACCATAGGCTTGCCAAGCAATCAATCCTCCTCCTTTTTAACTTATATACCTTTGTAAATATTAAGAGGACTTTGTGGGTTAAGGGTTAGGCTTGGGTTAAAGGTAGGTGGTTGGGTTGGTGGTTAGTGGTTAGTAGAAAAAGGGCGAAAAGCGTAACAAGTGTCGGTTTTCGTAAGACTTTTTATTTTCATAACTTTTATTTTGATGAAGCTATTTATTCAAACAAAGTTATTTTTTTTTTGATGAACTTGTTTGTTTATTTTCTTTTGCTTCATCATCAACAAATTTTTTTTTTTTGAAAAGTCATATGAAGAACCGAACTTGTTACTAAAACAAAGGGTTAAAAATGAAAAAGGTTTTGGTGGGTAAAAAGGGTCTTTGGTTTGGGTTATGAAATGAAACGGTATAGGCTCAAAGGGGCTAACTAGGGGGATTTTGGGTAGGTGGTAAAAAAAGAAAAGAAAAATAATGGTGTAGAAATAAAAAGGTTAGTCCTAATGCCTCCATCATTTACTTACTCGGGTTTAAGTTGGTAAGGATTGGGAATGTATCGTCATGGCAAGTTCTAGAGTCGTAAGGACCAAGCGGCTATTCACACAAGAAACGAAAAATGAGCATTTAGTCAAATGATATGTAAGTGTATGCTCAATAAAGCCTCAAAACTCACTTTTGTGGGAATGGGTTTTTATGTGATCAAGTATATATAATCAAATTTTAACTAAGCTTGTCATGCCTTTTCATAATTTTCTTATGTTGGTTCTTTTTATCACGACGCTATCGGTTGTAAATTCGTAAAAATATAACCTTTTTAAGAACTTGAATTTCCCGAGTTAAACCTAGACAAGTAAAAAAAATGAAAAATTTTTGAAAAAAAAAATTTGGGGTGATTAGCGGTTCCAATAGAGTTTTGTGTAAGGCTTGTATTTAGGACTTGCGAGATTCAAGGTTTTAGTATCCCCCCACACTTAAATTACACATTGTCCTCAATGTGTCCAAAAATAAGTTTTTAGGTTGATTGAATGTGTAAAAAGGTGTAAAAAGCAAAAAAATTGTGTTACTGGGCGCTGAACACGACCCCGTGTGATCCGGGCACGACCCCGTGTTCAAGTGCCAGTAACAAAATTGAAACAAGAGAAACAGAAGTCTGGACACGGGGGCGTGTTGGGTGAACACGGCCCGTGTCCAGTTACCTGAACTGGGTCTTTTTCTGCAGACTGTGCAGCACGGGGCCGTGTTGGGTGGACACGGCCCGTGCCGAGCTTACTGTAAATGAAGAAATTTGTCGGACGGTTCTGTTTTCCTGTATGGAGTGCTGGTTCAAGTTTCCCTTGCATCCTTTGCCATCTCAAGTGTGTTTTATTCATTTCAACACCATCCGTAACACCAATTTAACTAAAACCATTATTCATTAATCATAGAGAGAATTACATAATTGTCCTAAAAATGAAAAAGAAAGTAGAAAATAAAAGTTATTGGTCCTAATATTAAATAGGTCAAGTGATCCGTAAAATCTTCCTAAGGAGTTCTACTTCTTCAATAAGAACCAAAATTCCGGAAATAGATTTCCGGTTTAAAAGCCTTGTAGAGCTCCAAGCCGAACGGTGTTCCTAAGATGTTGCTAGAGCCATTCTTCTATCTCCCTCGGGAGAAGGGAGGCGGCTTCATGTTCCTCGACATCTTGAGGAGGAGGAGCGACTCCCATCGGAACCCCTTGTAGTATGTCTCGAGGAGGTTCCGGATGTAGGGCGTACCATTCGGCCGGAATGATGACTTCCGACACCACATTCCATGCCCTTTGGGTGATAATCGGTACCAAAGGAGGAGAGGCGAGAATGTTCAACCTTTTGGTGCAAAAGGTTGACCTCCCGGAGACATCCTTCTAGTCCCACCGTCAAATGATTAATGCGGTCGACCAAAGCCTCTTCCACACTTGTTACTTCATCAAGGGCTTCTCTTAAGGCGTAAACATAGTTTACAAGAGAATCCTCAACCGTAGATGACCTTCTCCCCTGCCTGTTGTTCCTGGAATGCGACGAAGAGTTTCCGCTTGTTTTGCTTGCCATTCTGAGAAAACATGCCGAAAAGAGTTCAATCCTATTGGTCCAGTACCTCGGACACGGCCCTGTGTTCACTGAACACGGCCCCGTGTTAAGATATCTGCAGGATTTATGGACAAGGAATCTTGGGGTTTCAAATTGTGTTTATGATTTTTGAAGCATTTTTGAACTTAAACAACTTCAAACATTGTTATAAAACTTATTTTTATCAAGATTCCATGAACAAAAATCTAACAAACATCTCAATAAGGCTTGAAACTATAGAAGGTTCAAGCTTTAATGGAAGTATGAAGAAAATTGAAGAAGATGAAAGTGGATAAAAGAGGAAAGGACAAGAAGATAGTTGAGAAACTTCTTTTAGAAAATACCTAGGATGGTATGTGAGAATATTCCTCAAATCTCTGTCCCTGGAATGGTTCAAATGTTCAGGATTCTTGGCTGCATTTATAGAAAACGACAGTACGTTGCGCACGGCCCCGTGTCGGCTGGACACGGCCTCGTGTGCAGATGGAATCCTGACACATTTTTGTCCGCATTCTGACAAAATCAGAAGAGAATCTTTTGGGTGGACACGGGGGCGTGCTGACCTGGACACGGCCCCGTGTCTAGAAGCTGTCTTAATGATTTGTTCAAATTTCTAGGAATTTTCCCGGATCTGGTGGTTCCTTACTGGATGGAACAACCCCAAAGTTCCTAAGATACCTTAATTGATCTAGATTAAGACGAGAACGCAAGAGGTTGTCGGTGAGGGTGATTCCTATGCTATATGTAGGTGGACAAGTCCAACCCTTTTCCGGGCTCTCGTTAAAGAAGGTGTATGTCGAATCGCTCAGGTCTATGTATGCATCGAACGAAGTCGATGGGGAGTCCTTCACGGCACAATCGACACAGGGACGACTATCGCTCAAGTCCTCACTAGAGTTAGAAGTATCATTGGAAACAATGAAGTTGTTTGAATGCGTTTCCAACCTTTCTTTTTGGTTATCGTCTTGGAGGAGATTTTTGAGGTCTCCCCTAAGTTCTTCTAACCAATTAAAAATTAGATCTTCTAGTTGAGATAATTCGTCGAGAAGCATTTCTCCTAGAATATCCGGTTGGGCGCACTCGAGGGAGCGATAGGGATTATTTTTACTTTCGCCCCTCTTAAGGATACTAGGAAATGATGGGTCTATATAGTGGAGTTTATAATTTAGAAAAAAAACATTCTAATTCTTTATGGTTACCACCACATAATTGACACCACATAGTACCATAAGAGTGCCGAAAGTAAAAAGTATCAGTATCACTCATGTTTGTGTCAGTATCACTCGTGTTGAGTGGGCACGGCCCCGTGTTCAGCTTACTGTCTGACTTAAAACAGGATTGCCAGTTCCAATGATTGGGCACGGGGCGTGTTCAGCGGGCACGACCCGTGCTGAGTTCTGCAGAAGCTGAAAAATAAAAAAAATATCCTAAAAAAATGAAAAATAAGAAAAACGATTAGGCCGCTGATTCCTAACTTTCTTAAAATCCTTGTGTCCCCGGCAACGGCGCCAAAAACTTGATGCGTGTGAAGTGTTATATATATTAGGTGTATATTTTAAGCCCCTTTAACACTTATTTTAGCCAAGTTTTAAATTTATAAAACACGATATTTTACTAACACTAAACACACATATGGGCAAGTGCACCCATCGTGAGCGTAGTATAGTGTTGGCAAGATACCGAGGTCGTCCAAGGACACAAGAGCTTTTAATACCGGTTTATCCTCAACGTCTAATCAAAATAAAAAGTTTAGAAAAAGGTTTTTAAACTAAGAAAAATAAAAACTAACTAAAATGCTGAAAATAAAAATAAAAAAAGAAAAACAGATAGACAAGATGAATCACTTGGTTCCGACTCGTATCTAGTGTAACCTTTGATTATTTCCGCACTTTTGCACATAATTAAGAGTTTATCTTAGTTATTGTAGTAGGCCCCTCGTTTGAAGGTGACGTTACCCTCACCCCAGTAGTTTGAGTCAGCAAGGATACAATCCTAAAAGGGTGGATTATTGGAAGATAATGAATTAAGTTATTAATGTAATATTATGGTAGGCCCCTCTTTTGGAGGTGACGTTACCCTCGACTAAGTAGTCTGAGTCAGCAGGGATACAGTCCTAAATAGCCGGGTTATAGTATTAATAGTAGTTAACTTATGAGGGGGTCAAAGAGTTTGAACCCCCGCCATCCAATACCTTGAAGCATTGAAGGAGGTCCTACTAAATTTGACCCAGGTTCATTGCAGGGCCTCTAAACGCTGAACAATGGCAAGACATTTACCAAACCGTTCCCTTAACCCCCGACCAGGTAGCCAACATACCTCCATATAGACCGTGGATATATGAATGGTGAAAATCTTTTATTTTATATAGACAGTAAAATAATGCCAAGACACCACGGACAAACGATAAGGAAAGATCACCTTCAACATAAGTAACTAGTTATTAAAGTCATTAATACAAAACCAAATAAAAAGTGCAAAAGATTAGAAATAAAAAGTATTACACTAGACACTTTGTCTTCACCAAGTGATGTAAGAGACTTAGGCAAACATGGCCTTGATTGTCAAGAACTCTTACGATCAATCTTGGATCCCGAGACGACTCACACACTCTACGATGGACAATGGATGATGGTGGTGGATGATGGTGTTATGGTGGTGGTGGGTGGTGGGTGAAGTGTGAGAGAGGTGGTGTGCCAAGGGATGGTTTGAGCTTGAGCCAAGCACTCCTATTTATAGGCTGTACAGAAGCTCGGGCACGGCCCCGTGTCCAGTGGGCACGGCCCCGTGTCCATATACTCTCTTTCTTCATTAAATGCAGCTTTGTCTTATTAGTTGACCACGCCCCCGTGTCCGCTGAGCACGACCCTGTGTGCAGAAGAATCTTTGTACTATGAAGATTTGCCTGGATTGTGCGAATCTTATAGTTGACCACGGCCCCGTGTCCGCTGTGCACCGCCCCGTGGTGGGCAATAGAAGCTTCTACCACTTTGTCTTTTCTGCTGACACTTGGGCACGCCCCCGTGCTGGCTGAGCACGGGGCGTGTTCAGGCCTCTGATCTCTTGTTTTGCTTGGGAAGATGCTGTTGTGGGGTCGGGCACGCCATGTCTTACTCCTTTTCTTGTATTTATGTTAGATTTTGGTGTCTTTTTGCTTCTTTTGTTAATTTGAGCTCATTTAATCCTGAAAATACAAAAGGAAGACAAAAGCACACTTTTTCCAACATTAGTACTAAAAAAGGGTTAGTTTTATGCCTCATTTGATGAAATTTATATGTTAATATTTGAACACATCATATACAAAACCCCAACATACCGATAGTAATTGTAGAATACATAGACTCAATCACTGTTATCATAATTTAAAACAATTGTGGTTTTGGTAAAACAATTGACTCACAAAAAGGTTTACAAAAAGAGAATATACTCACATTCCTAACTTAAAAAATACTATAGCTTCCTGGTGAATTCCTGGTTATAATCTATTAAAATTAAACAATGCACACGTGTTAGTAAGATAACCCAATTTAAATTAGCCATTCCCCTGAGACAGAACTCCAATGAACTGAGTCAGGCAGAGCCTTGACATGCGTTATGGAGCCCTAGATCAATCGGGTATAGTAACCAATACGTAACCAGGGGTTATAATACTTACAACTAGGCAGAGCTTTAGCTATTATACCCGAGAGTTTTAGCTATTATAGGAGCTTTAGAGAAAGAAAAGAAATGAACATCGAATAACTGAGCTCTCAACCCCTTTTATAGGGCTGGTCGAACAGTGGGTCGCGGCCCGCGACCCAGTTGGCTCCGGCCTTCACGGCCCACGAGCGACATAGGGTAGGATCTAGCTTGGTTGAGTCAGGGGTTAGACTTGACACGAGACGGGGACACGTGGCGCAACCGGGTACGGCCTGGTGTCACTGAGTCGTGGCCCGCGACAGGCTTGCTTGACCTGGTCGCGCCCCACGAGAGCCTTGAATATTTTTTTGTTTTATTTTTATAAATATAAAGGTATATTAGGTCCGTTTTTCGTAAACGGGGTATATTTTAGGACGCGTAGGGAATGTTAAGGGTTTTAGGAAAGCTGTTATAG
Organism: Helianthus tuberosus; assembly: GCA_030545235.1. Classification (NCBI taxonomy): domain Eukaryota; kingdom Viridiplantae; phylum Streptophyta; class Magnoliopsida; order Asterales; family Asteraceae; genus Helianthus; species Helianthus tuberosus. Next base: position 8,182 of record JARYGA010017303.1, on the reverse strand, counting down.
ATTGGGTTGGGGCTTGGCCAATTGTACTAGGGCATCCTATGAGGTTATAAATAGGATGTTCCTTAGCTTGTTTGAGGTTGTTGATTGTTTGTGAAACTTGGCATTGTATTGTGTGAGTACCAGACAACTCTTTGTAGTTGTGTGCTCTTTTGTTCAATCAATCGACTTCTCTTATTCAATCTTCTACATCTTTCTTGTGTTTCCGCAACTTATTAAGGTGTCGTGATATCCGATTGTATCGTTTTCTGGACTTACAATTGGTATCAGAGCCTACGTAGTCTTACAAAGGCTCGGTTGGATCTGATATCGATTGAAGGTTGGATTCAAGGATTACTTGCTACGTGTTTGCTGATTCGAAGACTCGAAGAAAACAAGAAAAAGGTCGAACTTCTGTTTTATTCCAATCCATTATATATATATGTTTTGTTTGATTGATTTATCTTGTGTTTAAGTGTGTTTGCATGTTTTTCTTCTTGAAAAACTGAGTTGGTTTGTGTTTCGTGAAAACTGACCATATCCCACGATCAACCTCATAAAGTTTTGACAAAAAATTTACTTGAAATAAATTCTTATTGGTTAAATTCGGATCTTTGAGAATTGTTAGTTTGAAAATTTAAGAAATTCAGAAGTTTTTGTTCAAAAACATTCACTGAAAATATTAAAAAATCAGATTTTTGTTCAAGAACATTCATAAAGTTCCTGAGTTTTTCACAAAAAGCTGGGTATTTGATCCGTTTCGGTGGAAGAGAATATCGAAAAATATATGAGAATTAAATTCCTGAAATTTCAGAGATTTGGTTGCAAAAAGATTCATTTTACTTTTAAATATAATTGTGCGGGACAAATTTAAAGAGTATATGAGACAAGTGTGCGGGAAAAGTGTGCTGAAAAATCTGTTGGTGGACTTTGATACTGTGTGGGCCCATTTCATAAGGATGCGGCCGAAATATTAGCTACTGTGCGGTCCAGTAACGAGTGTGCGATTGGAAGTAAAGTGCGCGGTCTCTCAAATTGGACTTTTGAATTGTACGGTGTGACAACTGTGTTCTGTAATCATCGTATAATGTAAAACAATGTCAGTTATCAATAAAACAATGTGTTTGGTGTTATTATATGTGGAATTGTGTTTAATGATTTTACAATTTGATTTGATTCGATTCCGATTTCAAGCTTTAAATCACTTTCTAGAAGGTTATACGCAAACTGGTGCGTAAACGCAATCAGTTTAACGCGATGTACACTCCGGAACTGTGACATAAGCCAAACATACCCTAAATATCCTTTACATAACTTAGAAATAAGTTTCGAAGGATTCGGTATGGCGAAAACATGTTAATTCGAACTTTAGAACTAATTACGACAAAACAACGAAACGAACGTTAGTGACCGCCCGGATAATATCTAAATCCCAAGAATATTCTGTTATGAGTAAAAATTTATTTTTAATCAGGTCCGTGTTGAAAAATAAATTAAAACGCTTAAAAACGTTATTTTTCAAGTTTAAGCGCGTACCGCGTGTTTCTACGCGACACAGTGCTTCTATTGCAAAACGCAGACAACGCAGCAAGTCTCGGCAACTGAAATTTTGGGATTTAAACGCCATATACCGGGATTTATTTTTATTTTGGAGAGTTTATTTTTATTATATAATAAAAATAATTTAGAACGCCATATACCGGGATTTAAACGCTAGATAAAATACCCGGTACCCAGTTAAACACCTATTTTTATCTAATATACCATCAAAATTACACTTGGACCCCCTCCCCCTTATGAATTTACGGTCACAATATTATGGGGCCCAACCAAAAATACTTGCTAAATGTCCTAGATATCATATTTGATATTGTTGGTACAAGAAATCTCTAACATATCTTTCCATATCCTTCTTTATATCTTTCATATAATCTTCCATAGATCACATCCTCACTCAACACTCAAACCCCTCTCTCTCTCTCTTCCCCCTCCCAACCGTCCACTATCTCTCTCTCTCTATACTCATATCTTCAAACTTTGTTCTTCATATTCAAGTCCCTTTCCAAGCTTGTTTCAAGTGGTGTGAAGATACAAAGGTGTTTCCAAGGTGCATTCAACTAATTTCAAGCTTCCTATCATCAAAATCTCATCCCACAACCCACTTGAATCTTGAAGGTATAACACTTATTTTTAAATCATACTTTGATTCTTGGTTGTTCTTGATGATTTGAAGTTTCTCTTGAATCTTGGGATGTTCACTAAACTTGAAATCTAAAATAAAAAGGGTCTTGATACAAAAAATGGTGATATATATATATATATATATATATATATATATATATATATATATATATATATATATATATATGTGTGTGTGTGTGTGTGTGACCATATACATACATATACATGTGTGTATGAGTTTTGAGCTTTATTTTAAGTACATGTTTAGATTGTTACTTGTTCTTAAATAATAGTTAAAATGCAAGTGATTGATGATCTATGAATGATATGTTAAATGTTCAAGTACATCAGCAAATGACATGAATAAATCACATATTTGATGCATCTAAACCCATATAAAATGTTGATGTTATGATAGTATACTTTAGACACTTGTACATGTGAATATATGTTGATTTGGAGCTCAAAAAGTGATAAAAAATGGTTGTATGACAAAACTGAATTTGAACAGATTATAAGCACTAAAAATGACCCTATTTGATGTATTATAATGGCATGAGACTTTGACATAGGTTTGATAGCTTTGGGTGTTGTACATATAGCTTAAAAAGTGGTAAAATATGTGAAATTTGTATGATTTATGTGCTTTACTTAAGACCTGCACTATTATGAGTATAACCATTATTTTATTCCGTAAATAACATGGGTTATGTTAAAATTTTTAGTCGTTTCGATTTGGGATGGTTCGGGTAATGTTTGAAGCAAAACTATGCGGTAAAACGGTTAAAAATCGCCTTTTCGGAGGATTTTTAATACACTGTTTTAAATCAGTAACCAAACTGATATTTTTGATATAAAAACAAGTATTTTAACTTATATTAAGTTTACTTGGTTTTCGGTTAGTCATACGTGACTTCCGACGCCCAAAAAATGTCACCGAATCGCTAAAATAAGTGTTTTTCGACATAACTAGAATGGGTTGTTCATAAGTAAAATTTTATATGTTACAATGTGCTATGTGTTTTACAATATGTGTATGATGATGTGCTAGTGTTGACAAGATTATGTGTATTACGCTTGAGTGTATATATATATATATAGGGGAGGGTTCATTGGGGAACACTAAAAAAGTGGGGAACAGGGGAACACTTTTAAAAATTATACTTAACATGTTAAAAAAAATATTTTTCTAATTTTTTTCAGCGCTTTTTCTTATAAATACAAGTAGAAACATTTTTGATAAAAAAAATCAAAAACTAAAAATATAAAAAAATGTTTAAAAACAGTTATATCTTATAGAATTAACTTAACATGTTAAAAATAATTTTTTTTTAAATTTTTTTCAGCGCTTTTCTTTATAAAAAGGAGGAGAATCTAGTCGAGTAAAAAAATATTTTTTCAAAAAAAAAAAATTTTTTAGCCTTTTTTTAATATTTTTAGTTTTTGATTTTTTTATTTAAAATGCTTCTACAAGTATATATAAGGAGAAGCGCCGAAAAAGATGTTTAAAAAATTAATTTTTAACATGTTAAGTTAAATTTTTAAGAGTGTTCCCCGGTTGCCCACTTTTTTAGTGTTCCCCAATGAACCTCACACTATATATATATATATATATATACACAGGGAGAAGATCATGCGAGAACCACCTCTTATTGTGAGAACCGCGAGAACCAATGTGAACACACCAAAAATGCCTATAATTAGCTAAAAATCACACAATTTTTTTTTTTTGATTTTTTTAGTATTTTTAGGTTAAAATCGCTACTTTTCGAACAAAAAAAAAAATTTTTTTTTTTAAAAAATTTTTTTTTTTTTTTTTGCTTCGAAAAGTAGCGATTTTAACCTAAAAAATATTAGTTAATTACATAGTTAGTCCCTGTGGTTTGCACAAAATAACAAACTTAGGTACTAATAGTTTAAAATCACCTTCTAGGGTATTAACTTTTCATTTTGTAACGTTTGGAGGTATTAACTTCTAAGGTAATAACATAGGTAGTCCCTGTGGTTTGCACAAAATAACATACTTAGGTACTAACAAAATGTGATTTTAAGCCTACAAATAAGCTTAATACCCTCAAACGTTACAAAATGAAAAGTTAATACCCTAGAATGTTATCAGAAACTATTAGTACCTAAACTTGTTATTTTGTGCAAACCACAGGGACTAACTATGTAATTAACTCTTAAAAAAATCAAAAATTTTTTTTTTGATTTTTTTATATTTTTTAGATTTTTTTAGGTTTTTTAGGGGTTTAATTTTTAGCATTTTAGCTTGGGGGGGGGGGGGGTTGGGGTTAGCGTTTTTTTTAGGTTTTTTAGGTTTTTTTTAGCTTGGGGGGGGGGGGTGGGGGTTAGGGTTTTTTAGGGTTTTTTTTAGGTTTTTTTAGCTATTTTAGGTTGTGTTCACATTGGTTCTCGCGGTTCTCACAATAAGGGTGGTTCTCGCATGAGCCCCTCCCTATATACACAAATACACCAAAATAATAAAAAATAATAACTTTTCGAGAAAACTCAAAGTTATGTGAAAATTCTAAGTATCGGAGAAACTTATGTATTTTGTGGTTTTTTGATTATTAAAATCATTCTTATTTAATTTAGGACGAATAAACAATTTGAGGGATTGTGTTAACATTTAAAAACACACCCAAAGGTGAGTACATAGATCCCCTCTTTTTACTGTTTTCGATTGTTTTGGGGTGATTCATATGTATCAAAATGATTTCGATATTTTAACGATGGTTTCAAAAACGATTACGATGGTTTATACTAAACTAATAACGATTTCTACAATGTGAACGAACTTGTTGGTTGTAGTTACATAACGAATGACATTCATTAATTTTGGCCGAACCGACCAGTATTAGGTTATGGTACCATAGGATCCGACAAATCCCGTTAATAGACTGCACCCATGGTTATGTGTGGGTTATGTGGGTAACGACTGAACCTGATGATTGTTAACTTACCCTTTGGTGGTATGTTAATACGAGTTGAACGAGTCGAACCATGAACGAGTCACGAAGGTTTGAATGTTATTAGCGAGACGACCAAAAGTAGTTTTCACAATTAAAACAAGAACGATTAGAACGAGAACGATATTAAACGTTTGTACGATTTTTGAACGATTATGAACGATTTAAACAAATGAACGATGATCTATAACGAGAACGAGTTACACGATGTCACACAACGATGTTTACGAAACTATATAAACCATACGAGTTTTATTACGAGAACGACTTATGACTTGGTTTACATAAACAAATGTATTGGGTTAAGATTCATGGCATCGAGGTTTGTAAATTTTAACCAATCTGTTTTGACTTGGTTATTCATTTTACAATACAAACATTTTACAAAACAAGGTTTCAAATATCGATTAACGAAGTTGTACGAGATATTTCAACGAGCCATGAATCTGACACTCACACAAAAACTATGTGCTCGCCAGTATTTCTTTGCTGACTTTGTTTTTACATATGTTTCAGGTGATGTTGCTAAATGTTGATTGCGAATAGGATGCATGCTCACTTAGGACCGGACGAGGCCTTAGTGATTTAATAACGATGATAGACTATGTTTGATTTGCTTGTTTAACTTTAAGACAATGTTAATGAATAAATAAAACGAGACTCTTTTGTATCCATGGTTTCGAAACAATAATTCTGTTACAACACTCCCCGACGTTTCCGCCACGATTTATTGTTTTACGTGGTCGGGGTGTGACAGAAGAGTTGGTATAAGAGCGAATGGTTATAGGGAATTGGGTTATTAGTAATGTTTTGACCTAGACTATAACTTTCTAGGACCCCAACGCAAGTTGATTTGCATTTAGAATTTTTTTTAAAACAAAATCCGAATCTGTTTCGAAAATTAATCACCCGTTCTAGGATGATTGATTACTAGGTTTTGAACCCTCTGTTGTAAGGTTTTGAACCCTTCGAGTTTGACTCATTTTTGGCTTAGTGCCTCCTGAGTTTTCAAAATCTCGTCAAAGTTTGGGTCTAAATAATGTGAACACATGCAAACTGGAAGAGTGAATGCCTGTACCCTGAGTTTTCTGTCAAAGGCTAGAGTGTTCGTACAAATCCACACAATCGGACCAGTCACTCGTACCTGGGAACTCTTGTGGTGAGTGTTCACTTATAGGCGAGCATGTCTTCGCGGTACATTATTTTGATTCATTACCTTGATTAGTAACTGCGTGTTGTTTGTTTTTTCGAGGTAACGAACAAATGATCGCCTTCCTTATATTTTGTCGATATTTTCGATACCTCTTTTGTTTTTCCTAATTATCGACCTCACTCGTTTCTCATATTTCCTTGTTAGACAATGCCTCCTCGACGTGATGCACAATCTTTTACTGCTGAAGAAATCGCAACCCTTGTCTCTCAGCAAATGGCTGCTGTGCTTCCAGGCGTTGTGACCCAAATCCACGAGCTATACAACAAAAATAATAACGATGCACAATCTAATTTCAAGAGTTTCAATTTTGCAAAGCCGCTAAAGTTTTCTGGGTCACAAAGAGCGACTACACTCCTTCAATGGTTTGAAAGTATCGAGAGCACATTCAGACATGTGCAATGTCCGAATGGGCGTAAGGTTGAATTTGCATCAAGTGTGTTTGAGAATCATGCTCTTACTTGGTAGAATGGAGTGGTGCGCGATAGGGGTGCCGAAGTGGCATTGGCATAGACATGGGAAGAGCTTCAAGCTCTCATGATGAGAGAGTTTTGCCCCCGTCACGAAATTCGAGCTTTGGAACGAGAGTTTGACGATCTAAAACAAGATGGGGGAGCACATCGTGCGTATACGGATCGATTTGAGGAACTCAGTCTTTTGTGTCCTACTATGGTTACCCCGTTGGATAAAGCGATAGAGAGGTACATCGATGGTTTACCCGATTCCATACAGGATATCTTGACTGGCGTTAATCCTACTACTGTTCGTCAAGCGATCGAGTTATTTGCTACCCTGACTGAGTTGCAAGTCAGGAAGGGCAAACTTACATGCAAGGGTGATAAGAAGAAATCGACCGAATCTGTCAAGGAAAAGGGTAAGGGTAAGAAAGGTGAGTCGTCGTAGAAGTCGAGAAAGCGAAAGGGTGCTCAGAACTTTGCAGTTACTGCTCAAAACCCACAGAACCCACCAGCTCAACCTCCTGCAAAGAAAGCGTATGCTGGTACCGCACCTCATTGTGCTCGCTGCAACGGTCATCATGTTGCACAACAAGCTTGTAGGCAATGCACAACGTGTGGTAAGCTTGGGCATCTGTCCAACGTCTGTCGTTTTGGTCAGAATCAGATTGTTCAAAATCAAGCTCCAGTTCAGGGGAATGCTGCTAGATTCCCACCAGGTTCATGCTTCAATTGTGGAGAGTATAGTCACTTCCGAAACAACTGTCCGAGGTTGGCAAATGCGAATGCAAATCCGAAAGTGAATGTCAATGTCTATGCGAATGCGAATCCCGCTCATGGGCGAGTATTCAATCTAAATGCAAACGAGGCTCGAGCTGACAACCTCGTCGTCAATGGTACGTTTCTTGCTAACAATCGACCTGCATCTATTCTTTTTGATTGTGGTGCCGATAGAAGTTTTGTTTCATTGTCTTTTGAAACTTTGCTTGCGATACCTAGAACTAAACTGAGGAAACCCTTATCTGTCGAAGTTGCTACTGGTGAAACTCTCGTGCTCGATTCTGTTATTCGTGATTGTCAGTTAAACCTTGATAACCACCTTTTTCCCATTGACCTCACGCCGATGCAACTTGGGAGTTTCGATATTATCGTGGGGATGGATTGGTTAACCAAACATCATGCAGAGGTGGTTTGTTTCGATAAAATTGTTCGTATTCCTCTTCCGTCTGGCGATGTTCTGGAAGTTCGTGGCGAGAAACCATCTGGCGGTTTGAAGCTTATGTCATGTACAAAGGCCCAACATTATTTGCGAAAAGGATATGTTGCTTTCCTGGAAAATGTCACCGAGGAGAAAGGCAAGAGCAAGAGTATTCAGGATATTCTGATTG